>JAPYYV010004128.1:0-17135 GCA_030522625.1 Copidosoma aretas
TGTCCATAATACCATACACGCGCGCTCTCGAGTATTATAATTGATTCCGTTTATTTTATTTTGGGGTATTGCATGATATAGTAATCCACGGCGCCGTGCCGGACGATTTCGTAAGGGCCAGAGCGCGTCACGCGATCGAGCCGAGATCGCGTGCCGGGAGCAGGTGTAAGCATATAATATGTGAAGTATCGATCGACCGGCACGCGCGCGCCGCAAAAAAATCCGGTCGGCCTGCCCCGCAGCGGCAATACAGTCATTATCGTGATCATCACCATTGTCATGATGATCGTTAATGGAGCCGCGAAGTTACTCCCTGTCATCGATACACGCTGCGCACTTGTCGTGAATGCACAGAGTATGATGTATATAAAATATATTGTGGACAACTGTGCCAAAAAGGGGCACGCGACTCGGGTTATATACTTGTATCCAGCTCTTCATCATCGCCGACAATGTTTCACCGAGAGTATATATATATACGTATACATCAGACTCAAGTACCGCTGCGCTGCATCTCGATGCGAGAGTGCGAAATAAGTAGCGCGCGCGCGCGCGCCTCGCTTGTTATATACGAGCCAATTGCGCGGTAATGGCTCTCTCGTACTCACTTATATGTAATATATACATAACTCTCGAGGCGGCGCGCGCGAATGTCAAATCAACCCGAGTTGTATGGTAGCTATATACATCTATACAGATGCGCACAACTGTACGCGGAATGTAAATTCTAAAATCGACGCGACGACGGCCACTGCAGCACACGAGTTGTGCAACGCTGCAGGAGCGTACGGAGCACTTGTCGCCGTCGCTCTCTCCTTCTCGAGTGTGTGTGTGTGCCGATCGCAAGCCAGTATATACTTGTGCGCGCAGCTTAAAATAGAGAACAGTAGCAGTAGAATAATAGCTTTTAATCGAGCGCAATATCAAGCTCAGCGCGGCGTTTTTGTCCTTGCGTGGTCGGATGTATATCTGTAGCAGTCGGTATAACGCTGATGATGATGGGTCATCGCGGCGTCGACGGCGGCTGCGGTGCACGAAAATCATCATGACGCGTAATGATCGGAAAAGGTATACTTACGGCGAAGGCCAATTTGATATTATCACAGAAATAGACCAAGAGGTATCAACCATGTATACTGCGCACGCACGTTACGGGCCAACGGCGAGGAAAAGTAACCGCGCATCGGGGCATATATCCCGCTCGATTCGGAGGGGCTCGCGAAAGTGGTTTGACGACCAGGAAGACGAACAATAACGCTCGTCTCATTGTGCGCGTTAATTGGGTGCATCGATTCCATTCCGCTACATGAATGGCCATCATTTTTATCCCCCCCCCCCCCCCCCCTTTCGTGATCGGCGCTTCCGAAAGGGCGTTGGGTTTTAGCTTCGGTATACGACGACAATACGTGCGACCATACGTACGGAGAAGGAGGGTGATGACGAGCGCTAGGAAGGGGAAGTGCAGGGCTCGTTGGCCGTGACGTTGTTCCGGAACGATCGCTGTGTACGTTTTCTCTGTGCAATAATCTTCGGAAATTAAAAACCCCCCGTTTCCTCGAACGGCGAGCGCAGGCGAGCGAACAAGCGCGGCGGGTGCTGAATGGAAAACCACTGCCCCGTGAAATGAGTGCGAGATTCGCGCTTCCATCAAGTACATCGCTCGTCCTGCACTTTGCGTATCCGAGGCCGGGATCTTCTCCAGCGCTTCCTCTCTCTTTCATCCGTGCGGGTCTAGCGCGAGCGATTAAACTCTTTTGGATCGTACGTTATCTCGGCGTGTGCGTTTGGGCCACGCGTCGGTCGTCGGGGTGCAATTTACCGCTTGTATCCCATTTCGGGGGGGAAAGAAAAAGAATCAGCCGAGAGTATGATATTGGGTCGCGTGCTCTTTGGCAAAGCAGTATATCTGGTATTTATGGCCTCTGCCGCTAATTATCGGCCGCGGCAGCGAATCGCGAAATTATTGTGCGCGCGCGTAACACTATGTACACACGGGTTATAATAATACACCCGCCTCTCGCCGTGATACAAACTTGCGCTGGTGTATACTCGCACTCGCGTCGCGCGTCGTAGTTTGCTCCGCCGGAATTTGTCCATCGCGCGCGCAATTTCGTGAGCTCCGAGGCTGCCAGCCATATTACGCCCGTCCGTCACGCCTGTGGCTTACATTTGCCCGTATAATAAGCCCAGAGCCCGCGTGATCACAGTCGAGCGCGAGCATGGTAAATCAGAACTTGTTGTCCGAATCGGCGTTGCATGGGCTGCTGCTGCTGCTGCTGCTGTGCGATGTATATGATTCCAAAGTGTCGTCGAATCGTCGATCTTCTGACGGATGCGAGAATAGAGCACCGACGCGGGCGCCCTATTGTTCGGCTGGTGATAAAAATGACGTTTGGTTGGTACACTAGGTTTTATAATAGACAATGGCCGTTTCCGGGCTACACTCATACATATCATGCACTGCGCTACACGAATAAATGCGTTGAGATGTGGTAATCGCGAGAGTCGTATACGGGGGGGTGTGCGTGCGCATGTATACACGAGATCCGGGAAACGAGCGAGGGGTAACGCAGAGGGGCGGCTTTCGATTCTCGAGGCGATATCATCTGCGCGCGCTGTACGCGTAGTCGAAATAAATTCTCTCGACACTATGCGTATTACGTGTTTAGAACCAACGTAGCACCGCGGCGGATGTGCGCGAGCGTTATAGGCTGCAGGCCGTTGCGACGAATCGCTTCGTCCTGCTGATGGTGCAAAAAATTGGGTGGGTATGCACATGGGTAGTTTCGTGACACACCCGAACCCATGAAATATATCGCCGGTACGAGGAAATCGCGACTTTCGTCAAGAGTCGTAAAAAAATTACCTTCTTACAAACTTCGCTTTTTTATTTTATTTTTTTTCCATCCTCGAGGAATGATTTGTCGACATTTATTTTAAATCCTCGATGCTCGACATCGATTGTTGTTCATCAATAATCTCTCTAAAACCAGGATCTATACAGTTCAATCTGCATAATATAGACTCACAGCCTTGCAAAAACCGTCGCGACGACAAAAACCCGCCAAAACACCAGGACGAACACGCACGGGCGAAAGGTATACATGATAATGGTCAACCTGCCGTCGGTGCGCGGAACCCCGGGGCAGCTGTAAAATTAGCATCAGCGCGTTAGCATCGGCACGGTTACACACCCGATTCATTAGCCCAAACACCTGCTGACTTTACGGCACTGCAGCCCCACCGCGGCGTTTTATTATTTGCCGCTGCCGCCGCCGCGCGCGTTGTACGGTCGTTAATTTTTTTTTCCTTCCGTGTACTATTGTACAACGCGCAGAGCCGAAGGAAAAAATAAAGGGACTGCCGTTCGAAGGTGGAGCGGAAACGCAGAGAGTAGAGCGAGAGCTAGAGTATAGGGGAAGGGGTGAGAAAAGTGGGGGAGAGATCCAGTTACCGAGAGATAGTAGGCGCACTTCTGTACAGAGATACGATCGGTTACTGCGAGCCGCGAGCAATCAGCGCTTGCTGGAAAGATGGCGCGTATGCGGTTCAAGATCGTAAAATACATGTGGTCTCTTGGAGTGGAGGAGAGAGGAGAGTATGGATATGTACATGGGGGATGAGCGACTCCGGCGAATTTGGCGAGGAAATGTACATGCGCGTGTAATGCGAATGTGTTATAATCTCGGGTTCGACGACCGCTTTGCACACACCAATGTGCCGATGCCGATCGTTTGGTCCAATCATCGCTGGTTATCGCTCGATCGTCGTCCTCGCCCATCGATTCGCAATAAATATAAATATCGGCCGAGTGCACACGAAACGATTGCGTAACGTTCGAAAATCCATGTGGTATACATGTGGTATATGCTCATGACGTGGGCGGATGCAAAATAAAAAGAGTAACCGGTGAGTGTGGTATTACAGATCGCACAGTTGAATTCGTTGAAGTTAATATCGTATTACGTGGGTGACGATGATTCACAAAAAAATCCATCCACTTTCTCGCGGAGAGCAACATCATCGAATTAGGTGTATCATGCGTGTAGTAGGTACATATATATATATATAAGGCCTACCTACTCACCACGAGCGAAAGATAAAAAAGAGAATGTGCAAGCGGCGTCTCAATTACGGGTGATTAAAATCACTCGGTGAGCCATACGAGCTTACGATGGCATACAAGTAAACGGAGTAGCGCACGTGCGCCCACATTGCATTAACGCGTTGCAGTAGCCATTGCATCGTAGTACTCGCACACGTTGTATGTATATGTACGCGCGGGGGAGTCGCGTATATAATAATAATAAGCCGTCGTATGAATGGGCTCATTTCAGAAGCAACGTGTATGCATGGAAAGGGGGAGAAAGAGGGACCGAAGGTCAACGTCGATCGGACTCTGTGTATCAAGTACTCCGTCGCGTAAGTCGCGTTTCCTATCCGCAAGCGCGTGGCGCACGAGCAATGAATATTTTCATAGGGCTCAGAGAGCTTATTGTAGTAGCTTGCGTACAGCCGCGAAGAAACGCAGGCTCCCCATCGACACCACCACGGACAAAGAAGCCCCTTGTATTGTACATCATTCACGTACGTATATCCGCGTGTATCATTCTGTCTGGTTTTATTATTCTTGCGCGAATCGTGGATTATAGGTGCGTATTTAGCTGTTCGATATGAGTTCGCATCTCTCGCCACGTAGCATATTTATGAACGATATTATTATCATACTTTGCGATATAATGCGCAGGGCACACCATGTTATTTTTGTGCAACACATTTTACTGAACATTATTTTCAGATAAAATGATGTCGTGAAGGAGGAAAAAGTTGGAAGAAAAAAAAAGGGGTCAAAGTATAACTTTTGAACGAACTCCGGTCTCTGAAAATAATATCGAAAAGTACAATGAACCAACATTTTCGGGAAACCGTATCATTTGACAAAGTGTCCAAAAAGCCCTCAATGAAAACAATGACTTTTCCTTCCACCCAGTATCGCAGCAGCAGCGGACCCAGAAACCATGGCTGCCCGCCGGTCCTACCCGTTACTGCTGCTCCTGTCGGCGCTGCTGCTACAACCGCCGAGCCCGGCCAGGGCCAACGAGAGCGTGCAGATATTCTCCAAGCTCTACAACCAGTTCATCACCTCGAGCACCCTCAAGTGGATCCCCGAGAGCCAGTACAGCGCCTCCAAGAGCCTCATCATCGGGGGCTTCGAGGCCGACGCGGGTTCGTTTTGTTTCATGGTCCAAGCCGATCGAGCGACGAAACTATAACATTCACACGACGCGCGGGCGCGTTCTTTTTAAAATTTCATCGTGCCCCGGTTCCACCGCGGTCAGAGAGAGAGAGACCTACTTTGCTTCGTTCGCGCGCGCGGCTTGCCATCGATCCCGCGAGCTGCTCAAATCGGCCACAGTCGCGGCTCCAACTTGTCTCGGCCGATACTATTTGGGGACACAGGGCGCGAATATTCGCACATCCTTTCGAGATTAGCGGGGGGAGGGGGGCAAAACAAACGGATATTGTACAGAGTCGTGCGGGTCAAAAGATCCGCGGCCCGATAGCGCCAGCGCGGCCAAAGTAGGACAACTGCGTCGTAGGAAAAACGATCGGCGTCGTCGCTGCAGTGCGCGCAACGCGTTGCTCTTTTCTTTTTTTTGTCTCCTATTATCCCCCGGATCGTAAAAATACACACCCCGCGCCCCTGTCATCGATAAACGGACAGACTTCTTCTCCCGTTGCACGCGTATATATAATCATACTTACAACATACGATTGCAACACACGCTCTTCCCAGCAGAAGCCTCGAGCGACGCCGGCCGGCCGATATTCATCTGCCGGGCGAGCCACCACGATCTCTGGGTCGCGGGCGGCCAGAGGATGGGCGAGAAGAACTGCACGGTGACGTATCTCGGGAGGGTCGGCTCGTACGGGCAGTACCAGCTGCTCGAGAACGTCGAGGCCGCGGCGCGGATCAGCTGGCACAATTGGACCAAGTACGCGGCGGTGCCGAGCGGCGCGGTGGCCAGCGACAAGCTCTACGTCGCCCGGCTCGAGGCACGCGCCGTTGGGCAGAGCCACCGCGTCGGCACCCTGGATTCGCAGGACATGCCCAGTAGCATTGCGTACGCCAAGGAGGTGAGTTTGGGTGTGCCTGTGCGCCTATTATACTTATACGGGACCTGCATAGTCTCTGCAGCAGGGTTATTCTTCCTTCCTTAATGATCGTGTACACCTTGTATATTATACACCCATCCGGGATAATTACCCTCCACCTGCAGTGCGATCTACTGCTCTATTACGCCTCATTCGTGATGGCAGAGCGGAGGATCGAGGAGGGGTGGGGCTAATAACAGATTCCATGCCGGCCGATGGGAGCGGATTGTTCGCCGGGCCATTAATGGGCTACTTCATTTGCGTCGTCCGGGATGTTATGGGTTAATAGCGGTAATAATTATGTATCCACTGCAGCGTCCGTCTGTCCCTAATACACTGTGCACGTGTACATGGGGTACGATGATGTACTGCGCAGTATAATACAGCATAACCCGCGTGCTGTAACGCAATGAACGATTTCACCGTGAAAATTATACGAACTTAAAAAAAAGAAATACTTCTTTATAATATCTCCTCTGATCGTGAAAGCATCTTGTGTATATTATACGGTTATGATACAGTTGTGTGGCCCAAGAGCGTTAGAATGTAAGTATATGCAGACGCTTCGTGAAATCAATGATCCTCGAACGAAACCTACAATAAACATCACAGGACGGCGAGGAGGGCTCGGCGAACGAGGGCCAGCTGCTCGTGGAGATCGAGCCCATCGCGTACGACCTCAAGGACGTCGAGCTCGCGCGCGCCAAGAGTCGCGTGGTCAAGCGCGAGACGCGCGACCTGGCCCGGGCGACTATCAGCAACGCCGGCCCCGAGGCCTCGACCATGGCCGAGGCGCTCACCTACTCGTACCTGCGCTCCGTCTATCTGGGCCAGGGCCACGCCATGCTGCTCGGCCTCAACACCAGCGTCGCTCTGCGCAACGGGCACAAGCTGCACGACATGAAGTGGGGCACCAGGATCCGGGAGAACCGGACCGAGATACGCAAGTGAGTTGTTTTTCTCGTTCGCGTGACCATTATTATTGTCTTTCTCTTTCACGTTGCCAATTTTCGCGCCCCTTTTTTGTATTCCCAGCATCGAGATCCACCTGAAGCCGGGCACCGCCGTGAACGTGACCCTGCGCGGCGAGCACGTGGTCGAGGACACGCCCTACACCGGCCTGCTGTTCTCGCGCTACGAGGACAACGCCTCGGCGAAGCCGCGCCCGATGACCGGCGAGCACCGCGAGGAGAAGATCGTCAACGTCCGGCCGGAGTTCGGGCCCGTCTACTACACCGGCAACGACAGTCTCGCCCCGACGCCGGTACCAAGGACCGAGCTTCCCCCGACGACGACGACGACGACGACGACGATGGCCGCGCAGTCGACCCAGCGGCCAGCGACGACGCTGCACCACCAGCAGGGCCAACCCGACGAGGAGGAGGAGGAGGAGGAGGAGGAGGAGGAGTACAAGCCCACGGGCCAGCAGGACGACGAGAACAACGCGATCCCGGCCAAGCACGCCGAGGCGTCCCCGGGGATGCAGAGCGACGACAGCAGTCCCCTGACCCTCGAGGGGACGCCCAAGGACGCGGCCGGCGTTCGCGCCGAGTCGCCGCTGCTGCTGCTGCTCGCGGTGACGGCCCTGCTCGCGAGGGTCACGTGAAGCGTCGCGGCGTCGTAGTGCGCATTACGAGCGCGTCGCTCGTTGTAGGAACGGCGGCGGTGCGAGGAAGCTTCTTCTCCATCGACACAGGACGCGACGAACGGGTGTACGCGTGCGGGGTGCGGGTCGTTGTTATTGTTTTCGCGGGGTTTGTAAAATATAGTAGCGGCGGGGTGGGGGGGGGGGGGCTGGCAACGGAGCTGCATGGCGCGTAATTTGGGATGTGTGCCAGAGTACGTGCGGGAGGGCCGAGCGTGTAAAATATAATAACGCGATGGGACGACTGCGATTCGGGGGTGGATGAATTCATTGTTTTCCGTCGTTGCACCGACGCGCATGTTTTTACCGCAGATGCTGGATGTTGGTTGATTATTACGCTTGCAACAAGCGCGCGCGCACACCCACAAACACACACACGGATCTTCGGAAGATTTTCCTTTTCTTTTCTTTTTTCCATTCTCTCCTCGTTGCATCTTTGTGTCGATAATATTGTGCGATGGCGGGAAAAAGCGAGCGAACGAGGGAGCGGTACGAGGTATTATAATATGCTATACACGCGCTTGCAGCCTTCTGATGCGACGATAGATTTGATATTATGTTATACGGGAGAATCAATATAATTAGTACCTTAGGGGCGCGGGACAGTGTGCGATGGGACGCGTGCTGTACGCGGGCGCGCGCGTTTGCGTGTTTTATTATGCGATTTCACGAGCTGTCGGACGAGCGCCAGTAAGCCCGAATTTGACGAAAAGTGCAGCATTCAGAGGCGGGAGAACTTGCGAGGACGCTATTTATATTAGTATAGTATATCTGCATGTGCGTACAGACGATACTGATGTGAGATTAATTTTATTTTGGAATTTTGTATCGGAGCGACGGCTGATTGTATTTTTCTCTGACAAAACAGATGATAGAGGTAACAAGATAATGACAGGGCGCGTTCGACAGCTTCGTTTATTGGACAGCGAGCGGGGTTGGGTTTCGAAAATGAAACAAAAGTCGCTGTATCTATTATGTAAGTACGCGCGCGCGCGCGTCCCGAAAAATACCGGTATATAAAAAGGATATAAATATATATATATATTTATCTTTGATAAAATTGAGCGAGAGGTGACGAGAAAAGACAAAGCAAACAAAAAAATAACCAGAGGTCTATCGATGAGCTAGTCTCTCGCAAAGTATTAAGTACAAGCAATCGAGCCAACACACACACACATGATGAACAGAAAAAGAGAGAGACTGTCGAAAAGGGATAATAATATATGTATGTATTGTTCCGCGGGTGCGTGTCAGTAAGTATATAGGTACAATAACGAGTAGAGCAGCAAACCAGTGCATTAAACTCCGTCTTTGAAGAATAATATGTAAAGCCCTCAGATTATATATATTACGATGTACATTATATGATACCTTTGAAACTATACACTTTCCAATTTTATGCCTTCTGCCTGATAATCACCATCGAACCGACTGCAGCCCGACTAAGTAGCGGAAAAAAGTGTTCGTTCCAGCGAACAAAAGAACCATGTAAAACTTTGTTGTCGAATACGTTTTGTTCATACACTTTCGAAAATCTTATGGCTTCGCATTATAATTATACTATTGTTATTGCTACTGCGAAATTTGTAATATGTTATGTGTTATCGATTTATTGTATTAGTAACAAATACATTACCTAAACATACACTTTTTTTTTCATTAGATTACTTATACAACAAAAATTAATTATTATCGTTTCAATACTGTATTTATCTGCGAAGAAGCGCTAGAGAATAATTTTAGATCATAACCAGTTTTTTTGCCTCACTCGCGCGAAACAAATAAACAGAATAGAGATATGAATAAATTTTCCAACCTTATCCAGTCCAATCCAATCGAGAAAAAGAGAAATCGTTAAATAGATGAATATAGATGAAATATGTATAAAAAAAAATATTAATTAATAAATGAGACAAACATATTATATCATATATGTAAACGCGGAAGCTCCCACAGACGAGTGGGAACCAGCCACGCAGCACAAGAGCTACCTTTATTTTAGATAAATACGCCACCACGAAAACGATTGTATGTATAAGTGACGAGGTGGTGAGAAGATGAAAGAAGGAGAGGAGAAAAGTGCGTTATGAGCAAAGGAGGTAAAATTAAAGAACAACCATGCAGTGAGGTTGAATAAAAGAGTTGAAAACAAATGATGATAATAATGGACAATTACGAGAACGGCCACGCTATATTTTTTGAAAGAAAGACACAGCATGATGACTTTAGACGTTTGATAAGGTTTGTAAGATTATAGCAATGTAAGTAATTTGTAGCGAGAGTCGCAGGGCTTATAAATTCCTACCTAGTGTGCACCGATGTCGATCTTTTTATTTTTTCATAGGGTGGATAGATAAAAGTTGATATTTGTTGCAAAATAGAACGCGACAGAAAAAAAACTGCTCTACGACGAGGGATGACACTTCTTGTTGAAAGAGCAATTAATTAACGGTCAGGGTATAATAATGGTCTGCTCAAGACTGAGAATAAGGGGAAAGAAACTTATTGCTTTTTATTGGTAAAGCGTTCGTTGTTTGAGTAAAGGGTACGAAAGTTTTGTTATTTCTTCGCGATTGTTTGGAAAATTTCTAAATTTAAAGGTAGGCATCGAAGTTGTAAATATTTCTAAGCTAGAGTTTCTCCATAAAATGTCATAAGAAAAAAAAAAAATTGTTATCCCTAGTATTATTTTACCTTCTCAAACTATTCTATGAAAGCGTTAATTTTACACTATAATATTATGTATACAGTTGTATCCGTTGTGTTTTGTATCGATTGCATGATGTTTGCTTTTAACCACAGATTGTGAACGATTTATTGTTTTTTTTTCTCAACAAAGTGGAAAATATATGAAAATTAAAAAACCATCCATAAATCATCCCGATACAGTCGAAGATAAAAAAAAGTAAGTCCTAAACAATTGTGATATGCAGATTTTAAGTTTGAGAAAGCAAAGAAAAAAATGATTGACATTCCAGTACGGTTAATTATTTATTGTTATAATTGCTTGAGCAATGATAAAATGGAAAAATGGAAAAACAAGAATAATCACACTCGAAATACCTTAGAAAATAATCACGCAAAAGAGGAGATTTTAACGATTGACAAGGACAAATTGGAAGATACGACAAGCCAAAACCGTTTTGCCAAGACTATCGTATGTACGAGCGCTACCTCGAAATATATAATTATTAATCTGTCTTACAAAAGAAAATTTATTGTATAACGCTTTGAAAAAAAATGAAAAAAAGACAAATGCATTTTTGACTTGCAAAATATACGCCAAATACCCTAATAACATGCTTATTTAAACGCATGTAAGTAAATGAATACAGAAACAGAAATAAATGTTATAATATATTGATCCAAGACCACTAGTTATGGAATCATTATTTTCCCTAACCCAGACTATTAATAAAAGGTAATTGTGTTACCAATATTCGATATTAATTCAATTATTTCCTAATAAATACAAATAATTCAGATATTCCTAATTTGTTTTATCAAGTCGTTCAAAGAAACGAACTCATTAAAAGAACTGGGAATTAATCATTTTGAGAAAGTCTAATAGTTTACCTAACAGATTTCTTTACATATTAAAATAAGATGGACTATCACACTGATAATAACTTTTTACACATGAAATGCTCATTCAAAATATCCAACACTTACAGAAAATTGAAATTTCACGTAACCTTTCATTCACAATTACTTACAGCTGATGGTAGCTTATTTTCCATAAGCACAAGTCACATATCCCTTTTTCTTAATAATTTTGTCGCAGAGAAGAATCACGTACATTTATGTATAAAGGCGTATCGAAAAAACTTACCAAGTACTCCATATTGCTGGGGTGTGAGCTTGGAATCTCCGTCTGGACCCCCTGGTACAGAAGATATCAGAGATGCCCTGTCGCTGATATGACTGCGTGTACTGGCTTCACTTCTTCTAGCCCAAGATGCTTGGGAAACTGCATCTGTTGTTACATTAATAATTGAATGAATCATCCTACACTCTATTCCCCAAACAATAATGGTAATTTTGCCTCACCAAAATTAGAGTTTTTTGAATTGATCAATCTTTGTCTAGAGTCTCTGAGATGTCTCCTGGAGGGTGGGATTGGATGCTTCCTGCGCCTCTTCAAATATTGAGCTAGACTTCCAAGTAATAGAGTACCGCTTGTCAAGCATATAATTAATATCTGAAAGAAAATAAGCGTTTAAACAACATTACTGCCCCGATCTTGAGGAAAAAATTTGAGAGTCAAGTGCCCACCGACAGCTAAGATCAAGCTCGAATTCTCAATGAAACCGTTCCGATAAAATCGTGAAAAATCATCAGCCACAAGCTGATTTACCGGACTTTCTAATCCCAACGATAATTCGCATAAAAAACCATAGATTTCCATCTTACATAAGTATAAGTTGGGGCGAGACTCACCGACATAACCTGTCGGTGCGAACTTTTCTTTGGTACTTACATCAAGGAATAAGCTTACCTTTTGCGATCGCGAGAGCGTGATTTTGGGCATGGAAACGACACAGCGGGCGCAAAACTTGGCGAGATAATCCTGTACGTTCAGGATTGACATTTCAGAGACTGAAATGCTTTACCCGATTTCACACACCAGTACCATATACAATAGAACAACACGATTATATTTCCCCGCGCGTAGAATTCTCGTCGGCTGCTTTTTGAATTGTCGTATAAAAAACACAACCTCAGGCAACTATGTATATAATACATACACCGCGGTTCCGTGGGCAATCGAAAACAATCAAAATCCACGTGCGTAAAGGTAAAGTCAAGCCCCGATTCGTCTGCTCTGCTTAAACCGGTTCCTCGATATGTTTACAAATTGATGCAACGGTATACATATATATTCAAAGGTATATATAAGTAGGTGACGTAATAAAGTACATATTCATAACATATACATACACACCGATAACTCATTCATCATATGACCGTGACACAAGTTCTTGATTTTTTATTGCTAGCTTTGATTAAGTAGTCGTGACATCAGACTTTTCGACACTGAAACATTTGGCTGCTCCAGAGTCCAAAGTCCAGACTCCGAAATTTCAAAATCGGAGTCGAGCTTCTGTTAAAACTTGAAATTTCCCGTAGTTTTTCGAGAAGAATCAGAAGTTAAGTAGAGGAAAATATTGCACAACCTACATTGAAAAACTTAAAATTTTATTTATAATTAACGTACGTATACATTTGCATTAAATTATTTTTCCATCCAATCGGTATTCTCTGTATTACAAAATAAGTTTATAAAACTATGTTACATTCAAAGCTGTATTTAATTATTTACATACTTATTATAATAATTCATGTGTGCCCGAAAATATTTTTTACGTCAGTCTGTTTTGATTTTTATGAACCTCATATATTATGTGAATTAGATACATGATGATTGGTTTGATAGAACTATTCAGGTTCAGGTAAGTTGAATGCATACAAAAATCCACGAATAAATAAATTTTTCGGACACGAAGGCACTCATTTATCATAAAATATATATATTTATAGTACTTATGCATATATTTTATCTAATTGCCAAGAATCTCGCAAATTTAATGTGCTAGATTTCTGTTTGGCTTAACTAATTATTTGCATTGATACGCTTGCAATTTTTCAAGTGAAAAGTTTAAGTATACGAGATTATGCTACTGATTTATATGTTACTTCGTTACTTGTATACTATATTCCCACTTGCAAATAGTATTAAGCTTTTTTACAAAAATCTCAGAAAACGTTATTTACAATTTGTTATAATTGGTATGCTGTATAACAAACGCATATTGAATATATATATTACTGTATCAACTGAACCAAAATCTGTCAATAATAAAAAGGTTTTACAATAATATCTTGAACGATTCGAACCAATTATGAAAAGTGCAAATTAGGCGAGATATACCTTTTGAGAAAAACCGCAATCGCCAAGAACCAAAAATGGTATCGTTACATGACAAAAACTGTCTTTCAGCAGCGAACTAGGGTACACAGGAATTATGGTGAATATAAAATTATCAGATAATCACAGACTTCAAACTTTTACATGCCATTGTAGGCAGGGCCACCACCACCCTCCGGGACGACCCAATTGATGTTCTGACTCGGATCCTTGATATCACAGGTCTTGCAATGAATACAGTTCTGCGCGTTGATCTGCAGTCTCTGTCCCGAGCCACTCTCCAGAGGTACGTACTCGTACACGCCTGGAAATTGAAATTACAACGATTCTCGTGCATCGATCCCATTCCCGCCACGATTTGGACTTTACTAATAAGTAATATATTCAAATTAAATTACCAGCTGGACAGAACCTTCCCTCCGGTCCATCGAAGACTTTCAGGTTCAACTCGACCGGCACGCTGTCGTCCATCAGCGTCAGGTGCGCCGGCTGGTCGCCCTCGTGGTTCGTGCCAGTCAGAGCGACGGAAGAGAGCAGGTCGAAGGATATGACGTTGTCGGGCTTGGGGTACTCTATGGGCGTGCACTCGGCCGCGGGCCTCAGTCTCTTGTGATCGGGTTCTGAGAAACAACTTTTTGCTATAAAAATGCTCGATCGAAAATTTCAATTGCGACCACCACCACCACCACCCTCCAAATGTCTAATTAATGAGCGAATATCCGGTTTCTGGGCGAAAAGTCACTCACAACGGCGATTTCGCGATTCTGCAAAGTACACAGCCTGGACCAAAGAAAAAAATGAGATGTATGATACGTTTTTTCACGTGCCAGTAACCGAATATATTCGCTCGTCACACGAGAGTATCTCGTATGGACGTTCAGAGAGCGGCAAACGAAAGCTCGCCCACCTCCGTGCTTGAAGGTCCAGGGCTCCCTGCCGCCCAGCAGCATCGAGAAGGCCGAGTAGGCCATGCCCCCGTACAGCCCGAGGGCCGTGTGAAAGCTCGGCCGGAAGTTCCTCACCGCCCTCAGCTCCCTGTATATCCAGCTGCTCCTGATCCTGTCCTCGTAGCTCCTCGGCTCCAGACCCTTGGTCCTGGACGGCGTCGTCTCCGCCTCGACGATCGCCTCGACCGCGCTCTCCGCGGCCAGCATGCCGCTCTTCATCGCGTTGTGCGTGCCCTTGATCTTCGGGACGTTCATGAAGCCGGCGGTGCACCCGACGAGACAGCCCCCGGGGAACTGCAGCTTCGGCAGGGACTGGAAGCCTCCCTCCACCAGAGCTCGCGCGCCGTAGGCTATCCTGCACGGGGTTTTCGTTCGGTTTTTATGTTCGTATGCAAATCCCAAGTTGGTTTTTCCGGGTTTTTCCGCGGATCATACATAACAGCCCGAGTTTGCCGATTTTGCAAAGCGCGCTTCATTTTTCAAAATAACGGTGACAAAAAAAAATCGGATCCGTCGATTCAATCGTGAGCCCTGATACAATTTTTGTTGAAAAAGTGCGATTTTTCAACGTCTAATAACCCTAGAAACATCCAAGAGCGGCTGAGTGTGAAATCCTCAGAGCAATATTGCAATCACGTATTCAAGTTCACGAGTAATTGACGATCAAAGTTTTTTCCGAGGCTCGGTCGCAAGATGCGACATTTTTTCTGTGACCCTCCGATTTTGAACAGGATTGATTGTTCGACGGAGCAAAAAAAAAGTGGCCGAGACTATAGCTGCTAACCTTTTACCACCCTCGAGGGTCGACCTGATGGACGGGTGGTGTTTGAACCTCTGGAACTCCCGGAATGGACTCAGGTACGGGTTGGTGTAGTCGAGGCCCACTACGAAGCCGATCGCTATCAGCGGCGTATCCTCGTTCAGGTGGTACAAAAACGAGCCACCGTAGGTGTTTCGGTCCAGGGGCCATCCAACCGTGTGCTCGACCGTACCGGGGGAATGCTTTGACTTGTCGATCTCCCAGATCTACAATCAATGGTACATTTTTAGGAGGTTGCCAAAAAATGTATAATGTTCAGACTTGGCACGATTAGATTTTCCAACACTTTGAAACGAATTTCTTTTTTGAAAGTGTAATGCACCACTCGTTTGAATTGAAATTAAAAATTTGAAATACCTCGACACTTGTGTGTTGTCAATTTTTGCTGGAAAAAAATGTGGTCAAGCACCGCGTTTCGAAGAGTAATGAAACCCAATCGTAGGAAACAAAATAATACACCAGAGTATTTGAAAAAGCAGTGTATGTATATATACTAGCCTCCTTCAAGCCGATCCCGTACGTCTGGGGCTCGCAGTCGTCGCGTAGATGAAACTTCTTCGCGACCTGCTTGGCCAGATGCCCGTGGCAGCCCTCGGCGAAGATCGTGCACTTGGCGTGGAGCTCCATGCCGCGCTCGAAGGTCTCCTTGGGCGAGCCGTCTTTGGCTATGCCGACGTCGTTGGTCGCGACGCCCTTGACGGAGCCGTCCTCGTGGTACAGCACCTCAGAGGCCCCGTAGCCCGGGTAGATCTCGACGCCCAAGGCCTCGGCCTGCTCCCCGAGCCAGGCCACTACGTGGCCGAGCCTGCGCGTTCGATTAAAACTTGTTTTACTATTATACACGCAGATAGCTCGGGAATGAAGAAAGCGCTCTCTCAAAGACTCGGTATTAAACAAAACAAAACAAAAATCAAGTAAAAAATCAAGTCCCTTATTTCATCGTCCGCCTTTTTAGCCATGACTGTTTTGTTTTTTGACATTTTTAATCAAGACCCAGATACTGCACGATTGCAGATGAAAAGCCGTTTTTTGTCCACTGCCCAAAGAAATTGACACTCCAAGACGTAGTATCTAACGAAAAAGTTGCAGATCTTTAAAAGCACTTCTATTCCACACGGTAAATTGACCTCTGCAACGTCATTCCGATGCTCCACACGATCAAGATCGCTGATGATCAACCTGGTCGGTCTTGAAATACGCACTCTTTCCGCGCCCATCATTATCCGCGGCCAAAAGAGATGTACCTCGAGGCAGAGCGATCGGTTACCGCAGCAATATACGCACCTGACCACGTAATTCCCGTGATTGTACATGGGCATGCCCTTGAAAATCGGCACGGGCAGGCGTCCCCTCTCGGTCAGCAGGGCAAACCTGTCCCGGGTGACGGGGGTCCGGAGCGGGGCCCCGCGCTCCTCCCAGTCGGGGAACAACTCCCGCAGGGCCACCGGATCGACGCAGGCGCCGCTGAGCACGTGGCCGCCCGCGCTCCCGGCTTTCTCGACCAGGGTCACCCTCAGCTCGCGGCCCTGCCTTTCGGCGAGCTTGCGCGCCTGGATCGCCGCGCACATGCCCGCCGGGCCGCCGCCGACTATCAGGATGTCCGTCTCGTCGGCGCAGCGCTCCATGCCCACGTCTGCG
>JAPYYV010004129.1:0-18096 GCA_030522625.1 Copidosoma aretas
TAATTGAAACATAGTTTCAAGAAAAAGTTCAGCGAGATAAAAGTTATGTAAAATTTTAGTGTAAAAGCTGTGTTTTCAAGTCGTTTGTATTTATTTTTTGTACATGAAGTACCCTGTCTTGGCCAGGTAGGCTGACAGGTTATAAAGAACTATATATCTTACTATATATATAGTGATAAGGACGAAATTATTTCGGCCCCCCCTCAAAAATTCGATCGTTTTCTCTGTGATTTCACAGTCTCGTAATCTTGTTACCTGAAACAAAACCCACATCATTAATTACCCATCCCATCAATTTAGACAGTCCATGTATTTAATGTTGACATCGTCAGTATATGAAACTGTCGTTAACTTTTATTTCATCCTCTTCTCATGATTTAATGTTCGTACGACGAAAGCAGAAAAATGTATACTAATTTTTGTACGTTCATATTGGCCGTTTTACAATGACATCAATACTAATATTGTAACTTTTATTTTTTAGTGTTTAAAATTCCTTTAACCTCTATCTGTAATAGTGTACTAAAATTGCTACTTTCCCCTACTAGTATTCAGGCTCCCCAATTCTCTCTCTTTCGCTCGTTCTATCGCTCTTTTAGTCCCTTTATCAGCGCCAAATCTGATTTCAAATACGAGGCTCCCATTAAATTTCCTTCTCAAGCTGTCCCCGACAAGCATGGCACCTACACGCAAGGTAAGGGCGTCAGGGTGGCGGCGACAGTGGCGCCAGGCAATAACACGTCGTCCACCCAGAAGAGGACGACGACAACGATGACACGCACCGCATGCGCCCTCGGATTCCTGTATCGAGAACGAAAGACTTGTGAATGTGATAATGCCAGCTTCTCGTTGGCGTTTTATTTCGGTTCTCAGGACCCTTTGACACTCCACTCGGCTGCTATATGCGAGCACTCGTGTACTTTTGCTTTAATGATTTCTAATTTTTTTTTCCTTTCATTGTGGTGATTTCGTGCAGCTGGTGATACTTTTTTTTTTTTTTTTTTTTTTTTTTTTTTTTTTTTTTTTTTTTTTTTTTTTTTTTTTTTTTTTGTGTTTTTTTTTTTTTTTTTTCGGGCAATTAAGTAACGATGAAACTTTTAAACATTTTTGGAATGTATGCATTTACTCAATCTACTCACATAATATTTGATGGTATGTTTGTTTTGTTCGATTCGTTGTGTGTTATTATATGAAAGTACAATATATTAATAATCAATAAAAATAAATAAATATATTAATAGTTGATAAAAATAAACAAAATTTGTTAAGGCTCGAAAAAATTGTTGACACAAAAAAAAAAAATAAGCCCACGTAAATAAAAATGGATCCAGAAGGTATCCTGAGATTCAACTGATTGTATGCCTACAACTGAAAAGTACGAACGTATTACGTACACATACAGACGTACATTTTTGGGGGAGTACAGAGTAATGAACTCCCAGTGTAAGGTCAAGAAAGGAAATTTACATTACTCCATGAAACAAACAAAAACAGCTTCAGCAAAATATCTCTCCCAGGATAGTTCCCACGAGCAGGCGGACATCGACAAAAGCTCTCGATGAATCGTCCCCTATCAGCGCGACATTGATTTCGATTTCGACCATAGCTTGTTAACACTCAAGTCAAGATTATTTATACAGATAAAACTGGGCCCCTCGCTATCACTTAAGGCCCCGTGTTTCCTGGAACTCGCGTGTGTAAGAAAACAAAAAAAAGTAAAAAAAGAACGGGGCAAGGATTCGTGATTCGACAGAGACGCTGCCATTTCTCAGGCACGGTATGCGTACTATACAGTGTCAATTCGAGCATGAAAAGATAATTTTTCATATGGCTCCTTCGAGAAAAGAGGACTCGCGCTTTTCTACTTTGATCACCTGATGATATACGTAATATTTGTACGCTAGATAGGTTTTTGCTAGTTGTTTGATAATCGAGTAATTACGCAGCAAAGACAAAGACGATCTTTCATCACGATACACAGTCAAACTGTTCGATATTCCCGAAACGTAAAAACTCGGCCGATCACATATAAATTTCCATACCCAAAAATAAACCACGTTTTCATATCGCGCGTTATCCAATCGCACGTGTACCGCAAAACGAAAATAACGAAAAAGAGAGACTAATAATCACTTAATTATCAAAATTCTTCCAAACAACTATACCATACCACGCGCATATATCTGGAAATCTTTCAGTATACTGCACACACACACTCACACCGGCGAGTCAATTAAAAAAGCAATACCGAGAATTCATCAGGCTATCAAGATTAATTATGCACCCGCCCGGAGATACACGCGCGCGCAATCGAGAGAGAGAGGGACAGACTTACACCGCGAGCGTGTAATCTACATAAGCTGGCTCGGTCCTCGCGTTTAACACCGGTATATTTTCGGCTACATAACGAGCAGCCACGCGGCCGCAGAAGAGAGAGAGAGAGTAAGAGTGAGAGAAAGGGAGCATGATCAGGCGAGGAGAGACACGGTCAGTCTATTAGGGGCGCGCGGCTGCCGAAGGGGGGTGGGAGGGGGGAGACACGCGACCATATTCCGCCTAAAAGCATTCTTGAATATCTTCTTATCGGGGGCCCGATCGATCCATACGAGCCGGACACCCTCGCCGGGGAGGACTTCAAACTCGCCTCTTTCTCTCTTTCTGTCACGCGAAAGTCAACGATGTGTGCGTGTGTGTCCGTTCGTACATACGGAGGGAACTGCGCCTTTAACTTTCGTCCGGCTCGTTTGGGAGGGACAACCTTACTCCTCCGAGGGGCTCCAAATGAATCTCGTTCTCAGGCAGGCTCGTGTGGGGGCTTGGGAAAAAGATGCTGGGTGGAAAATTTTAGCTTGGATCGGTTTGTGGGTGGTTGCAGGGAGGCTGAAGGTGGTTGTCAGGGGGGGTATCGGAAACGATGGTAGATTTTTTTAAGTTCCATTGCGGACACATAGCTAATTAGCATCATTTTCCCAATATAAACGCTAATCAATTATCACGTGAGGCATATTTTGTCTCAATATTTCAGGAAATAGGTAATAAAATCGAACAATTTATCCCAAAGTGGCGCTGTCGGCGGTACTTACCTAGCGTTTACGTCCTTAACGATGAAGTCGTGTTTTAAGTCAAGCCCTTCGAGCACGATTTTTATACATAGGAAAAAGTGTCATGTGCACTTAAGACATTAAGAAGTGCGAAATATGTACATTATGATATGATTATCCGAGCGTTCTCTTTCAAAATCACAAAGTACTTGAAAACACCAAAAAAAAGGAACTTAAAGAGGGCCCGGGAAAAGATTCCCAGCGTCAAACGAGAATTCCTTGATAACCTCCCAGGCTCCCTTATCTTATCCATGGTAGCTCGCACTCCGAGCTACAGTGTCGAGGTGTAGATCGGGTAAAAAATTAATAGCCTTCGAGATAAGTGCGGCAGCTCGACCGCCCGCTTTCTCCACGACCTTTTTCTAGTGTGCCACCAGCAGGTACCTTTTTAGACGTTTCCAGTCCGTAAAAGTCCTTACCGGTGTTCTGTTTCCTACCTTCGATTATCATGTCGGGGGCAAATGACTCATCGCTCGGTGACACTGAAAATGATCTGCTACAGGTATCCGAAACTCAAAGTGGTTCAGAATAAAGATCCATTTTACGTTAAATTTAACGTAGGAAATCTGTGGACTCAGGATGTCAAACGAGTGTAGTGCGTCATTTACCACATTATGATTGTTTTGTAGATTCTGACTATTATACTATTACAATGTGAAAAATTGTACTCAATAAACTAACTGTGATTGATAAATATAAAAGGAAAGTATAGGTTCTAACGATTTGTCCAGTATTTATTGTGAAATTAGTTCCATTCATTGAGTATATGTTTTAAGCTGTTATTGTTAAACCCCATTATAAGTTGTAATATACAAACCATGTTAGAAGTCGATATTTTAGACTCGAAAACTAGTCTTGAAAACTAATTTAGATACCCTATTTTTGAAAATTTTGCAACAAAGATGAAAAGATCATGCATAACATACTTTAAAATCTAGAAAAGTTTGATTGGTTAGCATAGGTTGTTGCGAACCCCGCCCGGCGAGCAAAAACATTTCTGAGAGGCTCAAAAAACACTACGGACCTGAGCTCAAAATGTAAATCAATGTTGTCAAACGAAGTATAAGGAACGATCAGGCACACGAATCACCCATCACCGATCCCCGTATAGCAGCAGCCTCAGCTTCCACGGAGCCCGCCGGCATTCCGTCTCCTAATTTTAATTTCCAATCGTATTTTTCGCCCCGCTCACTCGCTCCCTTGGATATCTCAAGCCCTCGTGTCGTTCTCATCAATTCCGTCCGCCTCGTCGGCCCTTCCCTTTTTTTTTCCTCTCAGCTGCAGACTAGCAGGCGCTGTCGATTCGTTAGGCCGTATCAACTCCATCCCGAGCTTTTTAAGAGGCGTCTAATTAGGCACAATAGAAACAAAACATGCCCAATCTCGGAACATTTGAGATAAAGAAAGGGAAGACGGACAAGCCAGTCGCATACCTTTCGGCGATGGCCCTCCGGTGTGGTGCTTGTGTATGGTATAAGGAATGGGAGGAAGAGAGAGAGAGAGAGAGAGTGGTACAGTGGGAAGGAGAGGAATTTATTACGGGATTTTCGGAATGTCACTGGCGTGGCTCGTGTTGCTCGGGTGTTTTATGGAAGCGATTCATTAATCAATATTTTGATAAGAAAACCGTGTTCGGTGATACACTTTCGTACGTGAGAATTATTTTTTTTTTCCTGGGGAATTTTTTTGATACTCTGCTCATTTTTTTGCGTCCTTGTGGAATCAATGTTTTGTCGTGGACGTAAAACGGAGAGTTTGAAATCGTATGCTAAAACAAAATTATGACAGTTTGATGAAACTTTAAGAGTATCTACTAAAAACACTGAAGAAGTGCTCGAAACAACTAAACTCATTAACAAATTCGGTATAATTTTGAATCATATATCACTGCCTCATCATTGGGTAATAGTTTACCAAAACTTAATTAGAGCGAATTATATCCTGAAATGAACAAACGTCTCTAGACTCTTCTTACCAGTACCAAGTAATGTCGGTGATTACAATTGTTTAAGTGATGGCTGTAAAGTAGTTAAATGCTTGTACTATTAAGTACACTATACTTTCTGATTAATTAATTTTGGAGTAATCAGTAAACTGCCTCTTGATACCAATCATTTATAATATACTAAAGTATGTCATTTTTTCTTTCTATAATGTTTAGTGCTCATTTGATGTACTACTATCTCATGATTACATTTTATGCTAGAGTGGGCGAAAATACACTAAATTATATAAAAATGCACCGTTAATATATAAAAGATGTTATTGTAAAATACGGTAATGAAATTCATCATTTTTATGTCTACAATATAATGATGAAATGAAGGGAAAAAAAATCTATACAAGTGTTATACGTGTATGATCAGCTTGATCCAACTACGTTACGCTTATATTAGCTTCATTAAAAATTATTTAATTATTTAAGAGGAATATAAATGTGAATAATGATTATCAATTTAAAACATATATATGTGTATATGGGTTGAATTCAGATAGCAACTACTAAATAACTTGAATACCATAGTGTTTATCGCTTTAATTATTCAAAAAGTATCATGAAATTTATTGTCTAAATTCTTAGCGGGTGTGCATTGCCTTCACACATTTGCTGTAGCGCTGCTGATAGCATATTCTTACAATATATAAGAGACGTTACTCCTGTGGAGTAAAGTTATATTATTTCACTGCTTTAGTACGGATGATACTTATAACAGTTATAAAAGCAGTATTTCATAATGCTTTCAGTAAATATAATATTACTTGTAATTATTTCTACTATTTTCCAAAATAAAATCGGTAATCGAGTGATTTTATACTATATTTTGTACATGAATCATTTCATTTGCAAAGTACTCATATTTTTATCAATTTCTTTCCAATATTGTTAGTATATGCTCTGAAAATTGAAAACATTGTCGGTGGAATTCCATCTCCGCCTGGCGTTTTCACTTATCACGTACACGTGCGCCATCAGCTTGGTGAGTGTGGAGGAGCTATAATTGGGCCAGCACTTGTTGCGACTGCAGCACACTGTGTATTGGCTAACAATGGTAGTTTCCTGAAGTCACCGATCAGAGTCACCGGTGGAGTGGTTAATATGCACTCACGTCCTCCTTCGAGAATCGAAGCTTTAGTTCACAAGATTTACATACCCAATCAATTCAAACTTATCAACGCTTTTCCACCAAAGGCTGATTTGGCCATATTGAAAGTACATTTTTATTTGTTTTGAATGAATTTATAACAAAATCCTTATTGCAACTGATTATAAAAATAGCGTAAAATAATCTTTAAAACTACCGCTCAACCTATTTATTTTTCAGCTCAACAAAGAGCTTTACTCAGGAATCGGCCCCCATTTGACAATGCTCGATTTGTTACCGAATATTCCAAAATATCGAGATCTTACCGGGAGAGAAGCATTTGTAACAGGATTTGGCGTCGACTCTCTACATTTCAAACCTTACTATAGTACTCTTGGTGTCCTGAAGTTTTTTGGATCCCAGTCATATAACCTGAATACGGCTATTGCTACTGTTTGGTTAAAAAAAGAATGCAACAATAATAAATATTTATCGCTTGAAGACTATCACTTGTGTGCGCAAACCCAGCAGAGATCGTTAGAAAATACCAGAATACCCGAGGGAGTGTGTAGGGTGTGTATTGATTGTCAAAAGTTCTACAGGGTTCTTCACATAATAATAATCCTTGAAATAACACAAAAATTTTACAGGGTGACAGCGGATCCCCATTGGTGTTACAGGGTAAATATCTCATCGGTGTACTAACAGCCGCTCCCATCGACTGTGACGAATCACGTGATCCTGCTATTTACACATCGACCTTTGCATTTCGAGAATTTTGGAACAAAGCTATTGCTGATAACTGTGACAGAGACTACATGATCTGCTCGAGTGAATGAAAAAATTTTTCGTTAAAATGTGTAAAAATTTACATGTTTCACATTTTCCAATTTTCATTTGCATAAAATAATATTTGAGACCGTTAGCTGGCATAATTAGTTAAGGTGTAAGTAATGCCCGTGATACTCAATGTAAAAAGAGAGAATGAGATTTGCAATTAGCAAAGACTAAAATTTGTTATTCTATAAAGGAATAGTCAGATCATTATTTAAGCTAAGTGTGTTATAACTGTATAAATAAAGGTAGCATAATTTATTAGTACCTTTTATTCTTAAAATCTATTGATGCAACAACTTAATCTGTGTAAAAAAAGTATTTACTTGTATATTACACTTGATTCATCATTATATCATATTTACTCAGAACCTCGATAATAGGGACAGAGCTCGATGATATGGTATTTTACCCTCTACAGGTTGATGCATGCATGTATGTAAAAGTCGATGTATGCTATAATGTTGGATGGCATTTCGAGATAAACGTTTTTTTTTAATACTTGAACACTAAATTTATTTATTTAAAAAGTATATTCGACAGAGTAAATAACAAAAAATCTTATTTTTAAAACACTTTCCGTCATTTTACAACATTGGCTTGAAAACCTTGTAACTTTTTTTCGCTAAAAACAATTTCGGCTCAACAAGAGCTTAAATTAAAGATCTTTTCAAGCCTTATCGAACATTTGAAGAGAAAATGTTATGTCTCAATCGAAAATGGAGCTATACGCAAAATAGTGACGCTACAATTTTTACCAAATTTTATTCCATTAGAATTTTTTTCACTATCAGGTGGCTCAGCGGAGAGTAAGAATATTTACTCAAACGGTATTTAGAAGCGCTTTATTTGCACATCCTAAAGACCAGTATTTGCACATCCTAAATCCCAAATAAATGTACAGCAATCTTTATCTGTAATTATGCATCATACCTGACACGTGTAAAATTTCAAGTCTAATGACATAATGTTACCCATCTTATCGATTCTCAAGCAAACAGGGGGATTACTAATTATCGGTATTTATTACTTTCGTATTTTGAGATACTGATTATTTATTATTAAAATTATTTGGCTATGAGACGAATTTAAATTTTGGATACAATCTTATAATTTATGTAAAACAATTTAAACCATTATGGATTGCATAGTATATACTTTTTAATTATTCTACTAATTTATTCGTGATAAAAATTCACTGGTCATTGATTCTTTTAATATGAATAACTTATTAATATCAGATTCCAATCTTAAATTTTAGCCGTTCAATTCTTGCGTTTTATGTAAAAATAATATGACCCCTAATGCTGCGTCGGGAGAAAAATACGAAGAGGTAAAATTTATTGTAAGCCAAAATTTATTCAAAAATCAGGTATTACAGTATTTTTTTCTACTTCACCTATTTTTCAAATCACCAACGTATGGAAATTGAAACAATATTATTAAAAGTTTTCTAAAATATTTTACACGATTATAACGAATTTAAAATATAAATTTAACCAAATTTTCCCTTTGATGGTGAGAAAATCTACTTTTACGATACACATTTTCTTACGAATGTTATGCTTTTAATAACCTTTCCTGCTGCTAATTGCTTACTTGTAAATATGTTTGTTACAGCTTTGGGTACATATGATGAAAGATGGCATAAAAAAAACTTTATTTGCGCTCAGTATACATAATATTTGGAATATCTTGACTGGAGTTTAGTTGTTTAAGTATTTTTAATCGAAAGCTGAGTGGATAAGCAATTAAATAATAAAAAAATGTATACGTACAATGAATAGGCAAGAAAATAGTTGGCAGTCTAACAAGAAATTCTAGTAAAATACAAATTTGTAGAATATAAAAGTCATTAACTTAATAAGGTTAAATCAAGTATTTGGTACTGGCAAATCTTGGCAAAATAAAGATAGTTTTCCAAATGTCTATATCTCCAAAATAAATTCACATAATTACGCACTACTTTACAATCAATGTTTACAAAAGTATAAATATATTAGATTTTCAGTTATATACATATACTTTAGGGTCTTTAACCTGATTAATTAATTTCAAACTAAGAATAAAAATCAAGCAATAAAAAAAATATATAATAACAAACCACCCAGAAGAAGATCGACGAAGCTTTGAAGTAGAAAATAAAATAAAATCCATGATTAAAAATTTAAGAAAAAACTGTGGTTTTCGATTTGCGACTGAATTTCTTGTTAAAAATAAAGTTGTCCACGACACGAAGACAGCCAACAGTAGACAAGTTTGTGTACGAAAAGTTTTGTTCATTTCAATATAATATACTTACGCTGTTAATTCAGATATTTACACCACCTCAGCGAACATTTCATTGATTTTGTAATGTTATACTTGTGTAAAAAAATTTACATGCAGAGAAAATACTTTTGTGAATAGCACATTTTCAACTTTTTATTCGACGTGCTATGCTTAAAAAATGTCATTTATTAAAAAAAAATTTTTTTAATGAATATTCTCAACGGGGGAAAAATAAAAAAATTTAAAAAAAAATCGTCAACAACCCATCAGCGACACAAAAAATGTTCCCCGCATAAAAAAGCTTCGAAAACGAAGCAAAGTTAAATCGTCCGCGCTACCTGAATTACCCGCAAAGCTCGACTTACCATACACACCGAGCTTAGCATCAGCTGCACTGTAACACAGCTCCCTTATCAGTCGCAAGTCCCGCAGCCGACAGATCGATAAGAAGACATATATGTATATATGTTTGTATATGTATGAATATAATGTACCGTTATACATGCAATACTAAATACACGAGCACCCGGTGCACCATATGATGCTGCCACCTACAGGTGTAGCCAGCTCAGCTTCAGCGTCTATTTGAATTCGTAAGCGCGCGCCGGCGTTTCGAATGTTTCGATCGACTACTCGGCAGCAGGCGCCCCCACTCGAGCCCCAGTGAAAGCGTCAGACCAAGCGAAAAAAACAAAAGCTAACAGGTGATCGCGAGCACGGCTTTCCGCGCCACTTGATAAGTATTTTTGCATTTATTACTTCTTGTCCATAATTGATATAAATTCCGCATTTAGTTAAGTGTTCGAGATATTGTCATTCGGTGTATCGTTTATTTGTTTTCTTTTCATTTCTGAATGTCAGGAAGTAACAGGTATAGCAGTTTACTCTGAGTTTGCTCGGTTCGAGATTGATATTGTATGTAGACGATAAACAGATGATTTTGTTTGTTTGTGCGGTCAAGTTTGTGAAAGTTTATTGACAATGTTCAGCCTCCTGATTACATTGAGCAGAACTTCGAGGATATATTACTAAACTGAAAAATGCTAAGGAGATGATTACAGTGAAGGTGAGATTTTGTTTTTTTGTATAGTAAGCTAATTCATTTGTTGTTCGGAAAGCCGTTGAGCTGCGTAAGTTTAGTTATCTAAATCATCATATCTTCCCATTGAATGATGAATTTGCAAAACTTCAGTTATTCAACGTTTACGTTGTGTACTTTAGATTTGAAAATAAATTTTTGAAGTGAAAATGATTCTGGAGCATGAAGTATTGATTTGTAAACGATCGAAGAACGGTATTCTAAAGTACCTATTCGTTGGAGTGTGGAAATTTAAAATCCTAAGAATGTTTCAAAACTAATTTTTACATACCTGAAAGGAACACAAGAATACTTAGTACTTTCTGTTTTCACTTATTGTTGGTACATATGTATATAAATTGGTATAAATGTAAAATAAAGTATGTTTTGTTTTAGCTTTGACATATTGTTTACGAGTTGGTTAAAAAAATAGTTAAAAAACCATATATCTATACCTTTTCACCATTGCAAAGGACCGTTGGCAAAAAAATCGAGAAAAATACTTAAGCTGTCATAAGCCCATGGAAACTATAATTTATTGGGTTGGTTAATGATATCACATTAAACATTATGTCGAGCAGTTGTGGCTGTAGCTTATTAATTTCCTAATAATTCTACCTTCTGGTGAAATCTATGTAGCCAAGAAGACAAAGTGCATACATGCACACCGTATAGCTGTTAGCAGCAACAGCAGCCGCCCGCCTCCGACTATACATAAATAAGTAAATGCGTTCTCCATATGTGCCAGCAGGTGCGTCTGCACCTGGAGAAGAGGAGAGAGAGAATCACTAATTTCGCGAAGAGATGCACCGCTGCTGCTGCCGAGCGCGCCTCCTCTCGAAATATTTGCAATGCCTTCACGAGCTGTAAAGAGAGAAGGTGAGAGGGAAGAACGGCGGACGGCGAGCCGTAACTCGATATTATTACACGCGTGCCCTGTAATTACTAAACGAAATTTATCGGGTAATGTGCTGTAAAAATTTATCAGTTTAATTTATGGCAATTATTTTCTCGAGAAGCGAAGAGTATAATATTGATTATTGATGAGGAAGTATTGGTATTCAATATTGTTTTGATTTAATACAAAAATATATACAGGCTAAAACTCTGAAACTTTCGGTTTTGCGAATCGTATTATTTTTTTTCAAGAATAACTTTTGATTCAATATCGTAAAAATTTATCAAAACAATTTTCAAAAAAAATCAATGTGATCAAAATTAGTCTCATTAATTTATGCATGGCTGATTGATCTCAAATGTTTAGGCTGATTTCGAGTTCATTAAACAAGATGTGCGCCTTAGCTGATTCAGCCCCGACAGCTTTGAATCTCTCAGTGTCTTGCGTGAAAAAAACTAATTCTTAAATATTTTCTATCATTTCTACGACCCTTAGCAATAATTGAACTGCTTTGAGAAATGGATTCAAAGTACTTAAAGTACGCCAATCGATTTCCGAATTTCAAAATATCCGTAGGATTTCTCAAAAATCTGTAAATAATATATGTTCCATAGAACATCATCGAGAATATTGTTGTGCAAAAAAATGCACGATACATCATAACGCATTACTCGCATGAAAATAAAAAAACTTCCTCCCGGCACTCTCTTTCTCAATTCGAGCAGACATTCCACGCAAAACATCCCAGATCCCACCCATGCATAATAACAACGGAACAGCTCCACCGACACCCACGCTCCGATCAAACATTTTCCCCACAAAAATCTTGCTGTATATATTTACATACTGCAGCTAGCCTCACAGAATTTTGTTTACGCAACTGCCGGCGCGACTCGGAGGTTTTCGCATCGGCCAATCAATCACACCGCTGTCCGTCTCGCTATACCGATCCCGCAATCCCGGCTTGTTTATATACTCGAGCCCGTCACCGGCCCACCGAAGCTTATACCACGTCCGAGCCTTGTGCTGCAACAACCGGCGCGATTGAGCCTTTGTGCGCGACACCACCGCCCGCACTGACGTGTATCGCTCAAATAGCCCCCGGGGGGCCTTATATATATACGCGCCCAGTTTCGTGTGAACGTACTATATACACGTACAAACGCGGACAGAGCTTCGGGGGGTCTCTTTTGCAGAGGAACTCTGTTTGCGGTGGGGCGTTGTTGCGCATCCGTATAGTTGTGTATACACGTGCCCCGGGACTTTGGTGCAGGGGGAGGTTTCCTCGAAATGCAGGTCAGCGAGCTTTTTCCCGGCGTTTCGCATAGTTTTGGGAGCGCGTATTTGTGTTGGGTGTGAGAATTTCAGGGGGACGAGGAGGGGGGTCGCTTTCGTCGTTAGTTTTCTTTTCTTGACTTTTTGTCGTCATTGGCGAGCTGCTGGGCTGAATATCGTGTGAATGGCCGTGAACGTGATCTTAGGTCGTCGGGGAGGCCTTTGAGAAATGGAAAAGGAATTTTGGGCCGTTCTGCGTGTGAATGAGAGATATTGTTGCCAGAGAATTTTTGGAATCTTCTGTTTGGAATTGGTTTTGGGGGATGATTGTTTAATTTGCGGTTGAATGAAGTTTATTGCCGGCAACGATCTATCATTTGTTTGATGTGTCCTCGCAAAGACAGAGGATTATTGCAGTGATGAGATTTCGAAATTTCGTTGAATAAATTTTATTTAGGAACCGATGTCAAGTACACGAGAATAATGGTCTATGATCCAATGGGGATGGCGACTGACGACTTTTGACCGATAAGAGGGTGCCAGGGAGGCAAGACTCCAGCCAATCAAAGCGCTCAAAATATCGATATGTATAGATATACATCAATGTAAACCAGGGGCTTGCCTCCCTGGCGCCATCTGAGCTAAGCTTGCTAGGTCGCCATCCTCATAGTTAGATCTCAGAAATTTAAAAAAATGCACAAGCATCGTTAGGGATTTGAATGACTGCTGTTACTTTTGCTGAAGAGGATCAAATTAAGCTCAAAAGTATTAACTCTGGAATGACATTCAGAGCCCGATGAAAGGTCTATCATTCGCTGTTTTTTTTTTCTCCATGCAAGCTGAAACAATAGCATTTTACGTCTCAAACATCGACCGAATCGTTTCGCAATTAAAATTGCGAATAAGATATATTTTTTCTTTTGCAGGGAAGAAACCAAAAATTCCTCAAAGCTTCGTAATAACTTATTCCCTAAAAACCCAAACTCAAATCGGATAATCCGGTTTTTATCAGTTTCCAACAACAACAAACGATATCGCCCACAAACTCCTGAACTACAGAATCCACCGGCTCAACATTTAAAGCATTAACAGCCTCAAAGAATCCCGCGACAACCCTACGTCTTCCTCGAACCCACGCACCATATATACTCCCGCTTTTCAGAACCAAACCCCCGCAAACTCCTACAAAAAAGAAATCCCGTCCGCACATCGTGTTGAAAGGACACGACACAACGGGACGATCTTGCTGCTATCCTCGTACATACTCTCTCACGGGCAGCGCGTGCAGCCAAGAAACGGGAAGAGAGGAAGGTGCAGCCTGTATATACGCGCGCTTTCGACCGAAAGAGAGGCCAAGCGCCCTCTGTGAACGCTCAAGGCACGGGCATAATATAGAGCCATCAGGGCGAGGACTGCTGTTGCGTCAACGGGCGAGGAGAAAAAAAGGAAGATGAAATCTCGTCTTTTTTCGCTAAAACGCCGAGCTCTCCGTATTCAGGGTAATAACCGCCTCCGATCATCCCCTCCTCCTTTGCCTCATGGTCGGCTGTAGTGTAGAGCTGCTTGTGCGTGTGTGTGTCCCTTTCGGCCGGGTAAACCGATTTTACGATCCGGAGCAAACATAATGCGACAAATCGACAAACGAGTCGGTGAACGGGACGTTGTTGTGTAAGTACTTTGAGCGTCCTCTTCTTCTGATGGGCGTTTTTCCACTTCTGTGGGGACGCGGAGAAGTGATTTTCCTTTTTTTCTCTGATCCGTTTTCGGACTCGATCGGTCACAATAGATTTTTTTCTGCAAGCCAGTTATGTCCTTTGAAATTGGATTACTGCTCGACATTTTGGACGATTAAAAGATTGCATGGTTAGCTCATCGGATTATGATTGTCCAACATATTTATTATGCGGATTTAAGCAGTCTGTAGTCTTGTACTTTCAGTACTGATACCAGATTTTGAGTTTTTAAAGTTGTTGGTTTGACTTAGCTTCACCGTAAGATATTGATTGTTCAACAACGATGATTTCCATTTTTAATAGCATTATTTTCATTGAAATTTTTTTTTTTAATAGCTACGTTGGAAAAACTAAATGTAAAAAAAAATTGCAACACTCAGATACAGTTTTTAAAATCTCAGTTTGCCTTAAAATTTTGTAGATGAATTGGATGCAAAGAAGAATGCATTTTAATCCCCACATAATTGGTATGTGTAGTAAATTTTTTTTTTGTTTTATTTTAAATTCATTCGTTTTGAGGTATCAGTTTTTGTAAAATATCCGTTGAGTGATTTTTTCAACCGTACATAACGTATATCGTTTACGAACGCATAGCAATATTATTAACAAGTAAGAAAGTCACAAAGTAAATCAAAAGTAAAACATAGCATAGTCCATCCTGCGATCACATTCTCAAAAAGATTACTTTCATCATCGATTGATCGTGTACTTTACTATTCAAAAAATGGTAGCCTGAATCACCGCGATCGACTGCCCTCTCACTAAAATTATCCCGTACCACTACATACTATCGGCTTAGCTCAATAAAAAACCCAAAAACCTCGGTGGCCATAAAGAGAAAAATCCAGCCTGGTCTCTCTACAAAAATAATTGATTCCAAACGCCCACAAAACCCCGAGAGAGAGAGAGAGACACCTCTCCCACTCTGTACGTACACATAATAATATATACACCCAATGACAAAACCACCGGCCTCCACTATAAACCAGCACGGTGAAAAATTTCCCCATAAAGCGCGCGCACGTGCTTGTGCATAATGAGTACATCCCACCGAAAGGCGGAAAAAAAAAAAAAAAAACCCCTTACGTCTTCGCGACGACGCGATTTATACGGAAAAGTCGGGGGAGAGGACAAATACGAAAAAAAAGAAAAAAAAAAAGAAAAAAAAGAGAAAATGAAGTGTAGCGTACCCACACGTATACATTATATATCGAGGACGCCCCGCTGTCGAGGATCACCCACACGCGCGCGCGGACACAAAAATCAAACGGGATCGCCGCGCCGCCTCGTCGCATGTGGGTATACTAGTTACTCGCCTCCCGTGTCGTCGTCGTCGTCGATCCCGTCAACCGCGGCCTCCTACGAAGCGCGCGCGCGCGTGTGGCGTCTCCTCTTCGGAAAAAAGCGAGCGGCGCGTCTTCTCGGTGGGCCCCCCGCTCGAGCTCGCGCGCGATCCGAAAAAAGGATGTCGGGCCCGGAGTGGCCTGTGTGCAGGATTCCCTCAACGGTTGTATAGGTAGCTGTCTCGGAAAAAGGAGGGAAGTCGGTTCCATATTTGTTTCGCTGCCTCGTCATTTTTCCCATCAGGTCGTACACAGCTTCCGGACGGATGCGACCCCGAGGACGATTCCAAGAGCCGAGCTCCGCTTTGCTCAGCATTATACAGGGTGCCTTTGAGCTTGGACTGACTCCAAGACGGACCGTGCATAGTTTACCGGAATGTATGGTGCAATGGTAGCAATTCATGCGTTACGGACGCATTTCGGGGCTCCATACTTTTGTGCGTGTACAACATCTACGGAATTGATGGGGTCATCGGCTCTTATTGTTCTTATTCTCATGATTGAACACAGGCACACGGAGAATTCGAATTATATTTCACCCCCAGAGAGCTGCGGACAAAGGGCGCGAGCAAAAGTGACCGACCGGAGTACCGCGAGCGACAACTGTCGAATCGTCCTTTAAATTGAATCTGATTCTCGGGAAAAGGGGGACCGGACCTCCTTAATAGGAGGGGGGGGGGGGGGATTTTCGCGCAACGTTGTTATCGGCGCGGGCCATCTGTCGTCGGGGTTATTACTTTTGTCGAGCACCGGTACAAAACAAACAGCAATTACTCGAAAGGGTGCAGTATAATGGGAAAAGGGGGGCTCAGGTTGGTGATTCCTCGACGTGGTTGGAAGTGGCGCTCGGGCGCACAAAGGAAGCGCCTGCGATCCCTGCGTCTCTCTGCTTACTGGTGCTCTGCTAGTTTCTGCGTCTTGGCAGTCTTTGGCTGAGAGGAAAGTGTTCCTTCGTCTTCAGAGTCCCGTCCACGTGCCTGATGCGGACGCTACTACGTTTGCTGGGCTAGCTTGTCTTTGCCAATGATGATCCGTGGCTCTCTGTTTGCGAAGAAAGTGGTGCAGTGCGGGAAGCTCGGGGGAGCAGTTGTTCCCTGCTTCCGTGACAATTAGGATCTCGCGAGAGAGTCCCTCTTGGCTGGTTTCGGCGAGCAAATTGGTGAGGGCGTCCTCGATCGATCTTGCGGGACGTCTAATAAAAGTCGCATGTATGAAATATCACTGGCTCCGTTTCGCTGGGAAGGAAGGGACGTGGGTCGCTTTGTCACTGCTCGCGTGGCCCTAAGTGCGCCAGATACTATCTTTTATGAGCGAGTGTCGGAAGTGCGTAGGATCATTTTTCTGTCTGCCGCCGTCGCGCGCGAGTAGTGGCCGTGTGCCTTGTGCTGTAGTGTACGTGGACAGGCGAATCGAATCGGTGGCGCGTGGGGGCGTGGAGGGGAAAAAATTATGGGGTCATTCGTTTCCCGAGAAATAACGTCAACTTGGTCTTTGTCGGACTCTGCGATAAATAGTTTTTATTTCCGTGCGGATAAAATTATTGTGTTCTTATTATTCGTTTTAAAAAATTGTAAAGGGTCTTGGTAAGGATTCCCAAGTAATTTTCTGAGATTTTTGGATTCTTAGAGGGACTTTAGAATCGTCAGGAGTCTTAGCTTTCTTCTTTATGTCTCTGAAGACATCCAATGACTTTAAAATTTTCGGATGACGTCAAATGACTTCTCGTAACTTTTACTACCAGTTCTTGACTACAAAGACCTCTTACGACTTTAAAGTCTTAAAATAACTTAGAACACTTTGAAAATATTTTTTTTTACCGACTCTGTAGGAGTAAGTTTCTCTTTGAGAACACTCTTTAGTACTTAGTTATCAAATATTCCTTCGTATCACTTCTTCAATTTATTCTACACAAGTCCACAGTGAAAGATTCAATTACTGCAAGTCACGAAGAAACTTATCCTCTGTTTTTCTCCAACTCTCTTCAGATTACACACAGAAAAGAGGATAAAGGGACGAAACACGATCTCGCATAAATTTAAAATCCGCTCGATTTCTCTCCCCCCATGATTGGTAGTCGATAAGAAGAGCACACGTACAAGAGCGGAAGCCTTTTGCTTCAGTCTTCCGTGATTCTCCAGGACATTTATTTAACGGCCGAGAGGAGCGAGAATATCCAAGCTATATACCCACTTAACGATTCCCCCGACGTCAATCGGCCGGTCCTCCCTCAGCCCTGCGTCTACGTACACCGGTAGTTTGCACACGGAGATCCGAATGATGAGAATCAAGCCAGGCAATTCTTCTCTAATTCAAACCGAGAATCGAACCCGATCCCCACTCCTGGGCCGACGGGCACGTAGGCCCCCTAATTCCTCCGGCGCTTCTTTTAAATGAAACCGCCCCCCCCCCCCCCCCCCAATTTTTTTCATCCGCTCCCTCCCAATACCCCCCCCCCCCCCCCCCCCCCCCCCCCCCGCCCC
>JAPYYV010004130.1:0-17134 GCA_030522625.1 Copidosoma aretas
TTTTTGATGCATATGCTATCGGTCTCTCGCTTCCATCTTTGTACTTGTGCGACAGTATTGCTGATAGCCCGTAAGCAGATGCATCACAAGCCAGTACTAGCTTCTCTTTAGGGTCATAATGGGCTAGTACTTTTGGAGAAATTAATTCGTTTTTTACCCATTTAAATGAATTTTCACAATCATTATTACACTCAAATTCTTTGTTATTTAATGCATCATAAAGTGGCCTAAGTCTCTCCGATCTGTTACTTAAAAATCTCGCGTAAAAATTTACAAGCCCCAAAAATGATGCTAATTCTTTCTTATTAGTGGGACAAGGTGCATTTATCATTGCGTCTACTTTAGATTTTGCTTTATGCAAGCCATTTTTATCTATGACAAAACCAAGTACCTCAATTCGATCTTGCATGAATTTACATTTGCTTTTGTTGAGCCTTAAACCACTTTCTTGTAAGCACGAACATACTCGATTCAAATTTTCTAAATGTTCTTTTTCCGTACGACCTGTAACATAGATGTTATCTATGTAAGCTATTGCACCTTCACATCCCCTTAAGCATTCATCGATTTTTTTCTGCACATCTGCCGGTGTAGACGATACACCCTCTGGCACTTTTGTATACCGAAAAAGTCCTTTGTGCGTGACAATAGTTAGCAAATCTTTACATTTATCATCTACGGGAAATTGCATGTAGGCATGCTTCAAATCCAACTCAGAGAAAGAAACACCCCCTTGTAATACCAAAAATATCTCATCAATCGTGTGTAGCGGGTATTTATCAATTATATCAAATGGATTTAAAGTGATACTAAAATCACCACATATTCTGGTATTACCGTTGCTCTTGAAAATCGGCACTATTAGTGTAGCCCATTCGCTTACGTCAACCGCTTCTAAATGCCCGAGACTTAACATTCGTTCAATTTCCTTCTCTATGAGCGGCTTTAAAGCATGCGCTACTGTTCTGCATTTCATCGCTATGGGTCTCACATCGCTTTTTAAATGAATTTTTACTTTACTTTTATCATAGTATCCTGGAGAATCACTAAACAATTCTGTAAATGTATTACTCAATTCATTTTCCATCTCTATTTTATTTATTTCAAAATTTTCTACTTCAGCGATTTTAAAAGGCCACAATTTAAAATCCGCCAGCCATTGTCTACCAATCAAAGCCGGCCCTGAGCCTGGCAATACAAAACACTCTAATGTACGCGTCTTATTCATAAATCGAACCGTTATATTTACAAGTTTTCCCAACGGCTTTAGTGCTCTATTGTCGTATGCTTTCAAACTTATGGATGGTGTGGCAGTGTTGCGGGGAATGGGGGAGGGGGGAATTCGAGTAAAAATTTTTTCCTTAAAATAACGGAGATTGCAAGAGACTTGTGGGAGACTGCAGGAGGATAGTATGGGGCGCTGTGAGGGTATTGTGGGTGGGGGGTGGTGGGGGTTTGTGTAGAATGCCCCACACGAATAACTATATAATATAGAGGAATACGTATAAGAGAGGTTATGCCGGCTACGACGATAACGCCACACGATGAATTGTTTGTACAGATAAACACGAAACTTTTTTTAACTGAATTTTTTTATTCAAGACCTTAGGTTACAAATAGCTTATATACCAAAAATTAAGTGTGTATCCTCAAAAATTGATAAATGTGGTGATATATAAATTTTTGATGTGTAAAATTGGCGAATAAGAGTGTTGCGGCTCTTTGCTGGCGTCATAGTTCTCCTACTTGCCAGCGTGCCGCTGCCGCTCCAATTATAGAAGTGATTTGCACGATGAATGACATACTTCGCTGCAAAACCATGATTTTACCAGTTTTGCATTATATTAAGAAACAGTACGATGAATGAGAGGGACTGAAGCTATCATCGCAGCTTTAGCTTTCACACCTCTCGCCACACATTATACTTATGCGTGACCGGTGGTACACATAAAACCAAGCTAAAACTATAAATGTAGGCAACAACTAATGACATCCACCAAAGCTTTAATCGTTGAACTTTCGTCACTGCAGATCAGAGACACAATCATGCCCAATGTTCGAAGATTGCCATAACATCAAACGAGAAACTGTTCGACAGTGAAGATGACGGGACACTATTTTCTGTATTGTGGTTAGATAATATCATAAAATTGTGATCGGTTATTTCATTATCTGCACTAAATTGTACTTTTTTACGTTTTACTAGGGACTCTGTATTTTTTTCGTTTAAATCTTGATTGTTTGTATTTTGTTTTAAACTAAGTATGGTTACAGCTTCCCTTACCTTCTTTCTTCCTTACGCCACGCGTCAACTTCACACAGTGTAAAAAAGTGCGACTTAAGTCCCTTGTATCGTAATACACTATTTTCTAGTTTACTCACGTGAAGACCTATACTAGATAATATCTTGCTTGCATCTATTTTCCATTACCGAAACCGATACTTATTATAAGTATTACTATTATTTTTTCGCTAAATAATCAAAAAAAGCAAACTATTTCATTGCAAAATACTATACACTCCAAAAACTCATGTATGAATACTATTTTCCCAAATCATGTTGAACTATTGCTATGTACTGTACTATTAATATGTAATATTATTTTTATCATTACTATGAATTAATACTATAAAAAATTTTTACGTGGCCATATAGCCCATTAATAAAGATATCAATCAACCCATCGATCAATCTCGTATCGTCAGAAATAATATTACATGAAAAATTCAAGCGTGCGTTAAAAATGTGTACCTGTTGTGGCATTTACTTTCGTAAGTTATTTATATTTTTGGCTGACATTTATCACTTTACTTTTGCGGAAAAGAAATTTCAAATAAGGTGTCTTCAAATCTTTCTCGTATTGTAGCATATTATTTCTCATGGCTGGTTTTATCAGAACGTCGACGAGCGTAGGGAAAAATCGACCAATGGGAGAAACAACAGGCTTTTCATAAAAATGTTAAGCTAAGTGCAAGAGTCATGAAGAAGTTTAAACCTTCGTTACCGTTTACCGTAATCACCGGCACGTACTTACAGCGTATTATAAAAAATCAATCTTCGTGCCATGAACGGGTTGTCAAAAAAAAACCTGAGGTACCCGTCGAAATCATTTGTGGATTCACCCACAGTTGCGCGTCATGACACTCGACGACACGTCCCGGAGCTGACGAGCCTTCCATCGTGACAAATATGCAACTAACTGAAGCTCCAAGAAATGTACCAAATTGAACACATGGAAATCCCTAACAGGTATCTTACTACACATGCACAGTTTTAAGGGTAAAATTTACTCGGTCCTACCCGCGACCTCTCTCACCCCACTTGCAATTTACGGGTGCGTTTGTTCAATTATTACGTGTTTTATATGATCATTATGGGTTTTGTGACATCAGGTAGTTTACTTGGTCGAGACCGAGGAAAGATGTGGACTTGGCTGCATGTATAGCTAGATTTATTTCAGTAAAATCAAATGATTCATCGTGTAGAAGATATTAAATGTTGGGCGAGGTTTGGGTTTGTGGGAGGTATGGGAAGTTTGGACGTGGGTCGTTGACTTGTTGAACATGGGTAGGCGGGTAGGCTAGGCAGAAGTCACTAATAAATTTGTGTGAGTTGGGAATTATGTCTATGTTGTTTGGTAAATACAGAGTTATTTTTAGAATTGTTTTTAAATAATTTAATAGTATTCCATAGACAGAAAGAATCAGTATCGAGAAAGTTTTTTTATTTTACGAATCGTCTACATTTGTTCTTTTTCTTTGTTCACCCTCTAATTTTTGTGTAAGATTCTATTTTTTTGAGATTTTGTGGATTATTTGTAGAAGAGTTATTAAAAAAATCGTTGGTTGTTTTTTTTTTTTCTATTGTGACAGAGTTTGGTGTGTCCATCGTCCTTATTATGGGGCTTTTGATGATAAGTGTTTGAAAATTTTTTAATGTGTAAGTTAGGAGATTGGTTCAAAAATTATCGACGTTGTCGACAGGATTATTTGTATTTAAACAATCGGGTCTGCTACAGTTTTTATAGATTAGTTGAATAATTTAATAGCGACAGTGGTTAGATTTTAATAATGTAAAATATACAAAGGAATGATTTATATCATAAATGATGTTGATATCTTGTTGATATAAGATTAAAGATAAATGCTTTGCAGTCAGCGTTTCTGCAATCTAATTTGTGGAATATATTCATGAGGATTATCAAGATATGGAGTTGGATGCTGACAATGATTAGAAAGTAGATGCTCGTTATGGTGTCATTATAGACATGCAATATGTAGTAAAATATGGAGTCTGTCATTCAAAATTTTTGAAGTGAAAATTTCTAAGGTGCGTCATACACTTTTAACTTCCACATAGGAGCTAATGAATAATTAGCATGAAAGTCGTATTAAAAAAACCAAGAGAGTTTGCAGATAATGGGCACAAGTAAACATTACCCTTGATGTAGGTATCATTGATAGAATATAATAATTTTCAAAGATCTTAAATAATCTTCCATAATCCTCGATATTTTTCGATAATTTTTGATAAATAATTATTGTTGTAATTTTTCATTTAAAATTATCGGTTTATATTAACGAAAATTATTGACGGAAGCTACTTTTTGTTATTATTATCTATTAAAAATTATTATAACCATATTCATCATACAACAGAAACTTTTGGGTGTGTTGAGAATTGTTTACTCATTCGACGACGTACTATGAGCAGTATTGAGTGTAATAGAACTCAATGCACTTTTTTTTACTTAAAACTGCTATGTGTGATGATATACAAATAAGTGAGGAAAATGTATGAAATTATTTTAATTATACACAAAATTACTTAATTAACAATAATAAATTATATTAAAACCATCTAAACTTACAACAGTCAAAACGCAATCTTACAGCAAGTAATGAAATCTCGAAAGTATCGCAAATTAATAGTAGAAAAAGTTATTGGAGACGTCAATAAACAGACTAGTTCTGCACCAAAATAACGCAGTTTTTAATGTACTTTTCGGATCTCATCCCCGTCTCCAGAGTCCGCATGGACTCCAGGTGTTTTTAACATAGATTTATTCTCATGTGATGATATATTTGAAAACATTTTGAGTTCTGAATGGAAAGTTATTCTATCTGTCAGAGTTCTGAATGGAGTCCAGGTGCATTTTATGTGGGATCTATGTGGTTTTCTCGAAAAAAGTAGTTTGAGGGGTTACAGCGAGGGATTCCGCAGTAAGAACTCTATGAGTGAGTTCCCATGAATGGATGTAAAAAAATCTACTTTAAAAGTCTAGCAGAGAACACTATGTGGAATTCCACGTTAAAATTGTATGGTGAAATCACACTAGAAAATTATACATAAAAATTGACTGTAAAATATCTTTTCGTACAAAATTTTTATTTATTTTGTTGTTTTGTATACAAGACAACGCATTACACCCTAAATTTTTCTATTCTATGATTATTTTGAAATCTCTTGTATTGTTTATATCTTTGAAAAATATTTTAGCAGGTATATTATTGTTAAAATTTATTTAACTACGTGAAAAACATTAAAAATTAACAAAAACCTATTTAAACGTCTTGTAATTAAGGGAATAGTGACTATAGTTACACTTAGTTACCAATAACACTAATATATGACTAATAAAAAATACTTATTTTTTTTTGTTCAGTAATAAAAATTCTGTATGCACAAATTTTATAAGTCGCAAATCAAATAATTAAAAGAAAAGAATATTCTCAGATAATATCTTAAACTTCTAAATATTTTCTAATAATTCTAATTAATTTACAGGGTTGTCTAGTAATCTTAAATATTTAATGATTTTGAATAAAAAATCCAAATATCAGCCAAAATTATTTAAAATTATTACTTTTTTATTGAAAAAACTTTGAAATTATTGAACGGTATAGGACACTATTGAAGATTATCGAGAAATTTTTATGGTTTACTAAGATTATCGAAGATTATTATTTTCTATTCAGAAAAACTTCTCCAGGGTAAAAATTGAAAAAAAAATTCCTTTCAGGTTTCGCACCAGGATTTACATGCATGAAGTTTAATTTACTGCTATACTCATGAATTGAAACATAATACTGATTACGTATGCAAGAGATCAGTAAATGATGAAAATAATTATTTATAAGCTACTCCATTTAGTTAGAACATTTCTGTTCCCTTTAAAATAATTTTTATGTTATTTTTCTTAGAACTCTATTAAATGTGCTTTTTTTAACTCATAATTAGTTTCTCTGGCAAAATGTTTGCAACTACACTAAATGGGATAGCCTAACATATTAGAATCACAAAACATGCAAAGATATGTAAATTGTTATCCTAAATAATTTATTTTAAAATAACAACCACTAACAATCCCTTTGTTTGCCATCTGATAAAACGCTTAAACAAAAACTTGCTAATTCTTTTTTCAAAAGACTTGAAAGTAAAAAAGCAAGCAAGCAGGTCCACTTAGATAGCTCACATCTACATTTATAATGTATTATTTTACCTGGCAAATGTCAGGTAGCAAATTTAACTTATTCTGACTTACTCCGCCTATCCCATTTTTTAAGTCAACTTAATTTTGCACTAAACTGGTCCTTATGTTAAAGAGCTATTTGAGCCAATGGTTCTTTTTGCCTTGTTATGGACAAAACAATACATTCTATCAAGGTAAGCTAAATGATTTTATTAGCAAGGCATTCAGAGTAATACAATATTTTTTCAACTGAGTTTGGAGTCTATAGAGAAAAAACAACTCTGTAAAAATTAAAGCTGACCAGAGACTGAGCTTTACAGAGTTAGCCAGATTAATTTTGACTTGTTCAGTTACATTTAAGAGGTGAAAAAATTTAATTGATAAAAGTAATGAAGTACACTAAATAATTTTTTTTTTTTTGTTGCAGTTTATTTATGTCATTATACAAGATTTTCTACAAGTCTTATTTTTGGCTCTTGATTACATGCCATGCGTGACTTTTATTTCATTATAGAGTATTCAGAATAAAAATATTGGAATAACTTGCAACATTTTAGATTTTATTGGTACGTTTATCCGAAATCATTATTTAAATACTGACTGAGCACTTCCAGGCAATACACCTGTGCATGTGTGCACAACGCATTACAATCACAGAAAATGTACAAAATTATATAATTTGTATACAAAATATGATTTATATAGAAATAACGACCACTTATAATCCCTTAGCTTGTCATCTGTTTAACAGTCAAAACTTAAACCTGCTAAAATTTTTTTTTCAAACTTGAAAAATGAAAGAAAAGCAGCAGATCTACTCAGATGGCTTACATCTGCACTTATAATCAGTAGGTAAGCTATGCTGCTACTGGGACATAGGGGTACTGGAACACTTACCCCTACCCGAGCCTCCTCCAGCTCGTGCTGTTTGATGAGCCGATTCCCCCCCCCCCCCCCCTGAGCACGCGGACCTCCTCCAGCGTAAATTTTTTACACCCTCCAGCGCGTGAATTTTTTACCCCCTCCAGGCCGCTGCTCCGAGAGCGCGGACCCTAAAGAGAGGCCTGAAAAGCGGCTCACTCTTATTATGTGTTGACCATTATTTCTTAATTTTTGATATTCATCTAGACGAGAGTCCAAAATGACTTACGAATTAAAAAAATAATAATTTTTGGATGACTTTAAAAATTGAAACCTGCCGGAGAAAATTAAATGGTGGTTGAGAGATTAACTTACTTTACATTTTGTCTATTTTAATGTGCACTTTGAAATACTGCTATTAGTGCTCAGCTTTACCAAGTCCTTGGTGGCACAGTCGATAGCGTACCTGACGGAGTCTCGCTCGGGCAGCGGTAGAGCGAGGACGTGCCGGTGAGCGCGCACGACACGCGCCGAGCGCAAATGGAGGCCAAAATCTAATAGCGTAAAACTCTATCGACCGCATAAGATCGTATAAAATAGTCAAGTGTATCAAGTGTAACGGTCACGTGGTAAAGAGATCATAAGGCTAAACCAAATTCGAGCAGGGTTAGTCATGCTTTACAGATCTGAAGCCTAGTGCTATGCAGTGACGCGATACGTATATCTATAAGAGTGTAAGTTTATTCGTGCATATGGCGACCCCTTGGCTCGAAAGTGAAGACAGATAACTGACACAATGACGCCGCCACGTGCGTTGGGCTCGTTGCAAAGCAGTCACAAAAGAAAGATGGAGAACAGGAGCCCGCAAGATATCGAAAACATGCACGCACCAAAGAAACCGCAACCGTTGCACGATGTAACAGACACACCGACTTCGTCCATAATAACGAGAAACGAATACATCGTATCGAAAACTCTGAAAAGTCAAAAGTTCAGGTACAATCCGTCGCCGAACACAACAAAAAGTAGAAGCAGACGCAATGTCCAAACGGAAATAGAGAACGGCACGGCCACGAACATGCAGCCTGATGGCGACAATCATGGCAGTAAACGGCAGTCCAGCGCCCATTCGAGTGAGAGCGAGACAGGCAGAGAGAACCTTGAGGAGCACAACAAAGAGAGAGATACGGGATGGCACACCTCATAAACAAGCTTCACAAGCATCGATTCGACGCGCTTCGGTGAACTCACACACCACCACGCTACTCAGCCCAAATAAATTCGACGTATTGCAGGACGACATGACGCTTGACCATGAACAACACACAGGGAGTCAAGAACGATTAGAGAAGCCGGAAGGTGAACAGATCGACAGAAACACACCAAACCAAGGTAAAGGAGCAGAAAAAAATCTCAACATTACGCAGCGTACCAAGCGTGAAAAAAAACCCTCAATATATGCTTTTTGTAAAAATCCTAAATTGTTAATCGAAATGCTGGCAAAGAGCCACGATGGAAATATCAATATCTCGCATAACAAAAACGGGGAACAAGCAATTCGCGCATTGAACAAACAGACCTATGATATAATTAAAAGTGACTTAAAAACGCGAAAATTGATTTTTACACGTATATCCCGGCTAGCGAAAAAAATATACTTGTAGTACTAAAAGGCATTAGCCCAGTTCAGACGAAGAAGTCCGCGAAGAGATTAAGTCACTCAATATTCAAAATCTTGAAGTAGCAAAGGTCAAAAAGCTAAAAGCAGTGAAAAATGTAAATAATATCCTACTCGTGCAACTAATCAACAAAAGTAATACGAACGAACTATTCAAGGTTAAATACTTAGCTCAACAAAAAGTGTACTGGCAAAATTTCAAAAAAGCGATTTCCTTCCAATGTTTTGAATGCCAGCGCAACGGTCAGTCTAGTAAAAATTGTAATTTACCGTATAGGTGTGTTAAATGCACAGACAATCATGAACCAGGAAACTGTAAAATAGATAGATGAAAAACCGATGATTCGAGCAGAATCAAATGCGTTAATTCTGGGAAAAACCACCCGGCTATCTATCGCGGAAGTGTGTACCTCAAACGCGCTGATGATTTGATAAAAGAGACAAAAAGAGTAAAGATAGACGAATTAGTGAACAAAGGAACAAGTCTAAGAAACACAAATAATTCAAGAAATTCCTATGCGCAAGCAACTAAGTCAAACGACAAAATCAGCACATTTGAGGTGGGCTCGACGCAAAGGAACAAATTCGTGGAAAAGGCCGGAAGCCAGAATAATATAAAAAATAATGATCTCGAAATTCTTAAGAAAATGAGAAAATTTACAAAACAACATTAACAACACGATGTCAAGTCAATATAAAGAACTCAACAAAAATTTTGAAGTTGTGAATAACAGACTATCTGAACAAGAAGAAAAAATGGAATACATATCGGCTCAGTTAAACATTAAATGGATTCAAAAATAGATAAATTAAAAATTATTTCAGCTAACGTTAACTTACATATCTCAAATGAAAAAAGAAACATATTATTAAAGTTTAATAATCAACATAAACCTAACATCGTGCTGTTAAGCGAAACAAAACGGAACAAAATGCATAAAATGATGTTTAAATACTATAACATGGCAAGGACTCCTAAGGATTACTAGGGAGGGATAGAATTGATACAATCCAAGGTGGCGGCACAACTATATTGGTGAAAAAAGAAATTTCGTACGAATCGCTCCCATTAGTTATGCATGAAAACTTTAACACACTCGAGTCATGCGCAATAAATATAAAATTAAGCAACAACAAAAATTTAATAATCATTAGTGTACACGCGCACAGTCACACACAAATAACCTTTATCGAAGTAACAGAACTTCTTTTTGCACAATATGACCTGGCAAACCCTGACAATTATTATATCATAGCGGGTGATCTAAACGCGAGACACAAGGATTGGGACGACAGCTACACAAACTCTAGACGCACATTTTTAAACAACTGGATACTAAATAATGCGATTATGCACAAAATTGCTCACTACCCCCCCTCAGAACCCGCATTTGACAGGGGTCAATCCAAACCCGATATCTGTACAACTGACTCGAGACTAAATATCCACACGATAAATAACAAAACCCCGGGCATTGAATATGAAAGCGACCATCGGGCTTTAACGATAAACGTAAACTAAAAACATATTTACAATAGCATAGCACTAGCGGATCCTACATTTACCAAAAATTTCAAACACACTAAGTGGAATAATTTCTCAAATACACTTGACAAAAAGCACCTTAATATACCTAACGACAAAAATTTAACTAACAAGGAGATAGACCAATATTTACTAACAATAAATAAAAATATCACAGAGACAATTGATGAAGTAGTACCAAATTTCGAACCAACGGACAGCATGCAAAAATATAGCTCGCATTCAATAAATAGATTAACGCACAAAAAGAAATTATTGACATCGCACTTAAAAAGGTTATATAAAAAACATAATGTAAACGACATGCGAGTAATAAATGAGATAAGAGAAACCAAACAATGCATCAACCAAACAAGCTATGAAATTAAAAAAAAGGTTTCTATAAATTATAACAAGTTTTGGGAAAACAAAATTAAAATGATTAACTACAAGGATTGCAATAATTTTTTCCCGCAAGTAAACCCAATTTTTAGAAACAAGAACAGCGAAAAGATTGAAACGATGCATATGGATAGTAATGACAACGAATGCATAAACAGTCTCAACCTGAACATATCAAAAATCAGAAAAACAAAAGACGATAAATATATTCTAAACAACGAAATAGATATACTTAACGCACTAGCATACAACTACCAACAAGTAAGCAAAAAAAAAAAACGAAGACAAACATGATAGATTAACGCAAATAATTACGAGAAAGTATGATGAGATCAAAACAAACGTAGAAAATATAAAAATATATGACGAAAACATAACCGTATTCAATAAGAAAAATCCGTCTACTAATCTGGCCGACAAACAATTGTTCTTCTCGGTATTAGACACGCACACTTTTTTTAAAGCACTAAATAATAAGACCTCGTCGGGTACAGACAATATTTCAAACATAATCTTGAAGCATATAAACATGGACACAATAATAAACTATACAATGTTGTTCAACAACATATTAAACAACGCATACTATTCGAAGAACTGAAAGATAGCGAAAATAGTACCGTTATTAAAAAAAGACAAAGACCCGAAGGACTCCAAAAGTTACAGACCAATCTGTTTGCAACCCAGTATGAGAAAAGTGTTCGAAGCACTGTTAAACAACCTAATACAAAAGCACTGTACGATCAACAACGTAATACCTAACGAACAATTTGGCTTCAAATTCAAACACTCCACTATACACGCATTACACAAGGTACTGAAAGACACATGTAAGCATTTACATAAACACGAAATGTTGGCAGCATGCCTCATTGATATAGAAAAAGCGTACTCTATACATATAATATGAACAACGACAAGTCAAACATACGTGCATTAGACGAGGGTTTACAGCAAGGTACAGTATGCTCCTGTACTTTTCAACATTTACATAAGCAGGACAGCGAACTTATACGAATTACACCAAGATTTAGGAAAGTATGCCACATTTTTTGCAGACGATTTGATACTCTACGTAGGTGCTAAAACTCCGGACTTAGCAAAGAAAAAGCTAGAGCTTTTAGTCGATAACATTAAAAGCTGCTGCAAAAAGTGGTTTCTTAAAATTAACCCGGGAAAGTGTAAAACGATATTAATAAGATTAGATCAGACAAGACTAAGCAAATCCGAAGCAAAAAATTGGAAAGAACTCTACATTCAAATAAAAGTAGCGCCCAACATAAAAAGTGATGTACCACACAAAAAAACAGTCAAATATCTCGGCGTGAAAAATTGGCTATTTGTTGCGCATGCATGATGAACCATTAACACGGTTGCAAAAAGCAGTGAGGGCATTTTAAATGTACGGAGAACTTTTTCACAGTAGACACTTAAACAACAGAGCCAAAATAAGTTGCTACTGCTTACTCATCAGACCTATAATCACATATGCTGCACCTGTATGGTTTAATGTGAGTGCCTCCACGATGGAATGGTTAACAATATTCGAAAGGAAATGTTTGAGAGCCTGTCTAAATCTGTACAGAAACCCCAAGTACGAATACCAAAAATATATTAAGAATAAAGAGCTGTATGATAAGTCGGGTATTCCCAGAATAGACAAGTTTATAATTAACCTATGCAGAAACTATTAAGTAAATTGTAAAAATAACTACAATCCTTTAATATCAAGGTCGTTAATCAAAATCGATAAAAAGTATTTAGAAAGGTGCAAAAAAAGTGGCATAGTGCCCCCAGAGACTTTTGTGCTTTTAGATGCGCAGAATATGATACAGAACGATAAAAATATTCCGTTGAGATACCATTGGTCCAGGCGACAGAGAAAAAAAAAAATACCTAATGATAAGAATAATTTACCGCCTATCAAATATAGCACAGTATTACCGGAAAGAGAATAAAAGGAAAATATATATGAGAACAAAAATTATTCGTGGCTACATAACCAATAATTACGCGAAGCGTCACAAATGCCTAACTCTGCGTTTACATATTTATAGTAAAGTTATATAGTAAAATTAGGAGCGATAAGATCCTATTGTAAAAATATGTAAATATGTATTATATTGCGTCGTAAAAAAAAAAAAAAAAAAAACCCAACCACTAGCAAAGATAAGAATTTTTTTATTTGTACTTATTTTTTTATTCTCAAAACAAAAAAAGGAAACTAAAGAAAAACATATTGAATTAAACAAAGAACAAGATGTAACACGGGAACACTAGAAAATGTAATACTTGCAGAGCATCATTTATGTTAATTAGTATATAAGACAGAAATCATATAAATGTAAAGCTATCTTGTGTATGTTTTATAACTAGCTTAAGAACATCTCCAATGTAACTGTTTACTTGAATAAAACGTGTTTAAAAAAAAAAAAAAAATAGCGTAACTGACTGTCACGCCGAGGACCGAGGTTCAAGCCCGACCAAAGAGAAATTTTTTCTTAATTTCTAAATTTATTTCTCAACGTAAGAAAGTCAGGAAATAACTTTTACGAATTTTAAAGTAAAATATAGATTTTTAAGAAAATAAAAAAATACTTTAAAGCTAAAAACCGTTTCGACGGCGTCAAAAAAAAGTTAGCCTTCACGGCGTCAAAAAAAAACGGCAGCCTTTACGTCGTCAAAAAAATCTGCGATGACGACAACGACGACGATGAGCAGCAGCGGTGGACAGTGACGACGAGGAGCAGCATCTGGTTGAGCAGCAGTACCGGCGGACGATGAGCAGCAGCGGTGGACAGCATCGACGACAAGGAGCAGCATCCAGTGGACGATGAGCAGCAGCACTGATGGACGATGCCAATAAGCAAGGGTGGATAGCGACGAGGAGTACCAGCTCGTCAGCCTATGGGGCGTCCGAGGGCCCCGGAAGAGTCTCGTCAGTCTACGCGAGGTCTGAGTTACAAATGACACGTGAGTGCGGAAAGCCCCCTTATACAAGATTTCCAGTTGCTACTCTGAAGCGTGCGCTGGTGGGGGTAACAGTCGGAGTAGGTATGTGCGCGTGGTGGTGGTAGTCGGAGTAGCAACGGGAAAGCCAATGGAAAGAGTCTCTTTGCCACACTTGATTCATTCGACATCAAGTAGCAAAATGGGTCACGCCAAAACGGTTTTGAAGTTCTTGCGTCAGAAACGGCGCCGAAAGCGAAGGACTGCAGCTCGTGTTGCAGCAGAACCGCCACCACGACCACCAATACCACCTCGACCACCGACACCGCTGCCACGACTACCGACACCTCCTCCACGGTAGCCAACACCTCCTCCATGGCAGCCAAGACCGTTGCCAGCTGCATGGCCGCCGAACATGCCTTTTTATTCGACACCGCGTGTGTAGGATAAGGAGGCAAGGGCTGCAAGGGCTGCATCTTACAAGACTAGGAGAGCTGCGGAGGAAGAGGAGGAGAAGGCGGTTAAGAGGGCGGAGGCCATACTCCACATGGTGGAGCAGAGCATAGCGGCCAGAGTAAGGGCTGCAGCGCGCAAAGCGGCTAGGCGAAGGCAGTAGCAGCAGAGCGATGGTTGGCCCAACCGCACGCCAGCGCCGGCCAGCACGACCTCGGATGGTGGTGTCAAGGGCAAAGCCACCACTTTTCTAAGAATAATTATGCCTTGGTGCGAGCATAGAGAAACAATGAGTCCTTGTCAGGACCAACAATTATGTGAAACGTATGAATTAACTATTAGTTTAATACGGTATTTAAATACTTTTTTCTCTTTGATTACTTTAAAACTTGAAAAACAAAAAAATTTACCAAGTTTTCTTAGTTTGTGAAATACTTAGCAGTAGGATATTTTTCTTCATGAAATTGAAAGATAAGTATTCTTTCAAAGTTGAAAATGAAATCTTACAAACATGTGATCTAGACAATCAGGGTTAAAGGTACATTTCATCAAATGCAATTTTTATAAAGTAAAATAATACTATTTATTGTTTTATCGTACAATGAGTATCAGTAGAACTATTGATTAAATTTTGAGTGCTCCAATAGCTTCTGTCTGCGTTGTTCAAGAACTCAATTTTTAATAGCAATCGCGTTTATTCTAGCAAATGTGGCACCAAAATACAGTGCATGACTGTCGCATACTGTGTTGTCCATCAGGAGTTTTTTGAGAGATGGGCACCCTAGGTCCTCGATGTTGCATATTAATCTATTCAAATACGAAGAGAAGCAGAGATATTGTAAAGACATTTATATAGTTACAACACGACTTGAAAAAAAAATTAACTTGAGGCAGAATTTCTTGAAACTATTTTGTCTGTTCAAGAACTTTCGCATAAATGACCGTACTATCCAGATGAAAAATCGCCTGCAGGATTTTCTCTAATCATGTTGCTGACTTCGATGTAATGAAAAAAATGTAAAAGCGCCTGCCTTTCATAGACCAATTTATGATTTACCCCCTCTAGATAGTGAGATAGAGGGGGAAGATTATCAAAAGGCTGAAGAATTTCCCCCTCTACTTGTCATATTGAAAGCATTAAATATCTCCCTTCCTCAATACATAATTTTGTAACTGATGATATGAATTGGTAGAGTTAGCATCAGTTCAGTTATTCTTGATCTGACGACAGAACAAGTAAGATGAAAAGCGCAAGTACTGTACTAATGATTAGCCCCAAACAGAAGGAGAAAAGCGTAAAAGACGGAATCGTCATAAAAGACGGAAGATTGGACCAGCAGGTTTGACAAGGATGGAATTTTTTTGGCATCACAGACTTCATTCCAACAGTGCTCATGACCATGTCCGTATACGGCTTGATCAATTATAAAAAAATAAGAAATCGGTCCTTGTTAGGACCACTAGAATTTTCAAACGTAATATCTACATCTTCGCTTAACACTTTTTAAAATTAAACTAAAGAACTTTTGTTCTTTACGTTTTAATTATTTGTGGCTCTGAAAAAAGCCAATTGTTTCCTATCTACACGTTCTATTTTACATAGCGTCGATTTCATCCTTCTCATCCACTGATATCATGATGTATCGCTATCGTCCCCCTCTTGATCTTCTGACTTTTCTTCTTCAGACTTCTTATCTAACTCCGCCATCGCCACCAGTAGCTCTTGAATGTACTGACTTAGCCTAGAGCAAGTAACGAACCGAAGAAGGTCAACTACGAGATTGTTCATGTTCTTTTTGAACGAGATAACTGGAATCAAATGATAAAATCTTTCGAAAGAGCCTGCTTTTTATAGACTGGTTTTTAATTTTTCCCCCTCCAGCTTATACCTGCTTTTCCAAACACCCCCTCTCCTTACCATAGTATTCAGAATTAAAAAATAAATTTTTTGTGGTCCTTAATATGTATAACATTCTCAAGAACTTAGTTCTTACGTTTTAAATGTTTGTGGCTCTGAAAAGAGCCGATTGTTTTTGAATCTGTCCGTCTGCTTCCGTCTTATTCAGTCTGTGTGCCAACGTCTCGTTTCGTTGGCAACACAAGGTCGACGCAAATTGTTTTGCGTCGCTTTGTCGGGGGTCCGCCGTCATAATCACTGGCGATGGTGATGACTTCGTCTTTGTCATCGTCTTTGTTATAATCTTTGTCATCTTCCTCGTCCATGCGGACGAAGTCCGAATCCTCCTCGAACTTTCAAAGCTGCTGCCTAGCTTCTTCCAGCGGCAGTCCTAGCCCTGCCAGAAATAAATCTTTATCTGGGAACAGGTTGTTGGCCTGCGCCCAGATGTTGAATGCGTTCTGGAACTCGATGGGCGGGCTGGAGAGTGCCGGATTCCTCCTTATCCTTTTAAGCTCCCGCTCGAACCTCTCCGTGAAAGAGTCCTTGGGAGAGCTCAGAGATTCTCTCATGAGAATTCCATAAATTTAACTGAATCTAAAAGAAAAATAGTTACGTTGAAAAAAATGTATATGAAATTTTTTTATATAATGAAAAGGCACACTTACCTTAGTATTTTTTTCATCAATGATTGTACATCTTTTTAATTTCAAATACTGGTCCGTATTTTTTTTACATCTAATATTTGAAACGTTTTCAATATTGTCCCCAATAGCATAAACATCTGAAAAAAAATGATGAACTTACAATCATCGAATACAATTTTTCATTAAAAAGCTTACCAATAATATCGTTGTCCTTCGAATTAGGTACATTATTTAATTCAATAAAATTCG
>JAPYYV010004131.1:0-24963 GCA_030522625.1 Copidosoma aretas
TCTTGTATACCCTCTGATTTTGAATTTTTGATCATATACCCCGTGGAATCTCTTCGTTGTATCCTAAAATTGTAATCTATACCCTGAAAACCCGAAAATTTTGGATTTAACACGTGCCTCTAGACGCAATTTGGTTTCCCATTTAAATAGCATGTCATTTTCAAACTTCAATCTTGTTTGATTTTTTTGACCACTTTAAGTATTTTTTCTGGATTTTTTAAATCATACCAATAAATTACATGTCACTTGGACTTCATTTATTGATTTTTTCCAGCTCAAAATAAGCAGGATAAAAAATTTTTATATTTTGGATTTTTTGTTCCTCGAAGGCTTCGAAGGCCAAAATCGAACTTTTTCAATACGCTCATATTGAGCTGGAAAAAATAAATAAATCAAGTCCAAGTGGTACGTAACTCAATGGTGTGATTTAAAAATCCAGAAAAAATTCTCAGAGTGGTCAAAAAAATCAAACAAGGTTTAAGTTTGAAAATCCCATGCTGTTCAAATCTAAAATTTTCGGATTTTCAGGGTATGGATTATAACTTTAGGATACAACGAAGAGATTCCAGTGGGTATATGATCAAAAAGTCAAAATCGCTAAATAACGGACACCCTAATGTATACATGTATATACACGTATAATAAATTAAAGAATCCCGCGACGCAGTGCGCGCGATCGTTGGTGTCAGCGAGGCTTCCGACGACCGACTCCTCCCGCGCCCTGGCACGAGGGATCGATAGCCGGTGGGATAAGTGTAACGGCACCGGCCATGATCGATCGTCCCGCGAAAGATACTCCTCCTCCATGAATGGGCCGAGCCTGCGATCGATATAGGAGCTCATCGCCGTGGAATGGCCCGATGTATAGCTAAGTTCGGAGGCGCTGATCCCCAATTGCGATTCCGCATCGTTGCCCGCGCGTGTTGTGCTGAGGGATGGATTCGGGAGGACGTTACCGGGGCCCCTTTGTACGGGATGCAAGGAGCCGACGGTCAGCTCATCTGCGACGGCCCGTGTGTGCTGAGATTGCACGGCCTTGCGGTGTATTGTCATGTCTGTCGAGTCGGTGTGAGCTTATGCGGGGTATAGCGTTGGGGTGATTTGTGTACGTATATGTATACTTATTGGTGAGTGGATACTGCTGATTCCTGGAGTTCGTCGGGGGTTAATGGCGCGTGACATCCGTGCCGGTGGTGGTGCTGAAGGGATGGGATGTAGTTGGACGGAAGTTGGTTTGTCGTGTCGAACATTGGCCGATTGTTGTGGTTAATCGATGGTTTGATTTGAGAGTTATCTGGAAGAGGCGGTCGAAAATGTCGATGAAAAGGGGTCTTCAAGTCGTATGCTAAGTAGAAGTGCTGTCTCGATTTTGGGATACAGTTATACATATTTTTTAAACGATTCTGTTTTCATTGTTTCAGTTGGAAACAAACAATTTTTTGTATGTAAAAATTTTTAATAATACTGTCTTTTGCTTCAACCTGTTTTTTCTCTAAGTTTACTAATTTAAATTGTATCAATCAGCTTTTGTATTTTAAGTATATTTTATTTGAATAGAGATAGCAAGTTTTTGTGGATTTAAATATCGAGATTGCACCTTCTTCAATTCTTCTTTTATAGTTGTTCGACAAGTAGTGGACGAATGCGTTTCTGTGGAGCCTAAAGAGCGATGAGTAAGCTAATCTGATTTTAACTAGTTTGTAACTACTATAGGTCCGTCGGATAGATTAACGAAAAATGTTGGACGTGTATTTTTCTTTTTCTTTTTTTAGATTGACAAAAAGTGACTCAGCTAGAACGCATCAAAGTTTGAGTGCGGGGACGTGTCATGTCAGATTAAAGTGGATTTGAAGTATGTTGCGCAGGTTGCGCTCCATCTTCTTCATTTTCGTCTTCATGACCAAAGAAATAAATGTTCGATAACCAATCTTAATAAACGTTTCGAAAACATTCACACGGCAAACTCAAATTCCTTCGGTTTGAACGTTCTAATTCTGTTAAATATTTATTTCGATGAACAAAAATTTAGTTGCCCAACATTTCGATGATCGAATCATTATTTTTCGCATTAAATTGCACGAAATATCATCTTCCAATCAGCCGGACCACTTTTTATTCCCCAAAATATCCAACGGCACTAGACCGAATCTTCAACCCGAGCATCAATGACCCACTGGTATATTATACACAGCCTCCCTGCAACGCGTCCAAAGGTCACGGGGTCTCCGCTCGCACCGTCGCATCGCCCACACCTGCGGCCTCGGCTTCTTGGTAAAACTCGCTTCCACACGGCGAGGAGACGACAAGTATCACGAGGTCGCGCGCGCGCGCGCAATAAAATTTAATCGACCCGATTGACCACCGCACGTGCGGCCGCGCAATTACCCATAGCCTTCCTCGATAATGGCTCTCCGCGCGACCGGCGCCCCCTCCCCTCCTCGCCTGCGCGTGCATCCCGCGGGAGAGACTGATACGTCCCTGCGAGTGTTGTCCTCGCCCCTCCGAATCCCTCTCGGCGGAAGTTCGCTCGGCGATGTTCAATATGGCCAACTCGGCTTTCCGCGGCCCTCGCGTCGACGGATAGGTCTTGTGCCTTTGGCGGTCGGTGTGCGGCTTCGCGCTTGGCTGGTCGACTTTTCGACTCGTCCGCCGAATGTTGCGAACGGGGGATTCGGTGGGCCGCGCGGGGGCGGCGATTAACCTGATTACTGCGGGGGAGCGCTGCGGATGATGCGGTCGCGTTGGCGGGCGGGTTTTTAACGTTTCGGGCGATTCTGAAGGGACAAATTTTACAATCGCCATCGGTGTGCTGTTATTTCATTTGTAACCTCTTAGAATTCACGCAATAAGTTGTCGATACAAAATTGAAGGAAAACAAAAATTTCTGAACTAGCTTTTCATAACTGTCAATCAGCCGCTTCTTTTACCCAGCCGACGATATATGTACATCGAGAAAAAAGTCCTTAATTACTAGTCTGCTACGACTTACGATTGTGCTTGTAAAACTTTTATCGGACCATCAAATTTATTATTAATTAATTTGTTTCAGAGATTCACGTCTAATAATTTTGTAAGAAAGTGACTCATAAAGATAAATCACAATCACCAGTATGTAGTCGGGCAGGTAGTCTGAATCATCGTATAACGTCTCCATTGCGGATAAGCCTAATAATGACGGGCGTTCGACTGTTTTTCAGTAAAAAAGCTGCATTAGTAATATGTGGCATTGACAATATATTGATGACGCCAGTAAAATGTTAATTAAAGATCAATTTATTTTACATCTAAACGATACATTATCTATTCACTCCAAGGACCTTTGTACATACGATAGATTGTTTTGTAGAAGCGCTGGATAACTTACTCAAGGAATATATGTATTCTTTGTCAACACTTATACGTCGTCTTCGACAATACTACGTGGAGAACATACTCAAGGGCCGGAAGATCTTTATACTCAGATTTGCGCCAGTTTAGCACTTTTCCGATGGTGATGACATGAGCCCGGAGAACTCATCTCATGCCGAAAGATTTGCATATGAACGTAAAATCGGCAGAGTCTCTTCGGCCGAATGGGGCTCGACTTTTATCGAACGTACTTTTGACAAGTTTCGGTAAACGTTGGCCAAACATTTACAATCATTACGTGGCTGAAAATTATATACAATATTCTCATGACGTTGCACACTATTTGACCTATTTACAATGTTCCAAATGTTTTGAATTCAGGTACCAACAATACTATCATAAGGCGCTTCGATTTCTATGCTAGTCGACACTCACCATTCAATTTCACAGGTGATCGACTCTTATAAATTATCAAATGTCCATTTCTCAAAATTTGTTCCAATGATAAAAATACTATTTTTACATATTGGTAAACTAAAAAGTATCGAATAATCTATCATTCAATACGCGATTAATAAAAGCAGCATTATTAAGTAGCCAATAGTGCATATTGCGTCATGCGTGCATGATCAAACATTCCGGCGGCTCCCGCATTCATGAATCGTGTGCGTACAATAAAAAAAACATTGTTTCCCACTTTTTACGTAGTAAACAACAGCATTTCCTTTGTACAACTTTCTAATATTTTTTTTATTTTCGAAACGCGAGCACCCGATCGCGCCAATTTTCCATTCGAGCCTTTTACAAGCACAGCGAAGAGACAAGGCAAAAGGAGAAAGAGCGAACGAGCCCCATTAGAGCGAACGGCCCTCTCGAGAGCGATGAACAGAGCTCGGAACAAGACGCTCTCCGGCCCTGCGGAGCAATGGGAAGAAACACGCGCCGTCTGTAAGGGGAAAAGGGATGGAGAGACGAGGAGGACGTGCATATAAACATCCGTTACGTACCTCGTCGTCGTCGTCGTGCGTGGCTGTCGTCCCCCGGAGAAATCAGCGCCACGCGCGGAAGGAGCCAAAAAGGGGGAGGGACGGGCTCGGGTTTCCCTCTCATTTCTCGCTCTCTCGGTACCTATGTGTAGCCCGGTAACGTTGTACCAGTCGGACGGTCATACGAGACGGGGCTGGCTTCTCGGCTTACGCTGTAGTCGCTTGTGTATTCGCGGTGTCCGTGCACTGGTCAGCGCTGGAATCTCTGGTGATGCGTCGAAACGGTGAGGCGCGGGGCAAGCGAGGTCGTGGGGTCGATGCGGAAGGATGATGGATTTTGATGCGCGGGTGTGAGGAGATTTTTCGGGATACACACGGGAACGGAGCTCGTTTTACAAGTGTGGTTGGGGAGATTGTTTGTCTCGTGAATTTGAGGTACGCAGCGTAGCAATACCAAGACGAATCGAGATTCGGGACGGGTACTGTATCGGTGATGAAAATTATTGGTCTTTGCAGGTCTTGTCTTGGTATTGGAAAGGTCTTGATGGCGTGTGGCATTGTCTTGGGCTTGGTATGGTCTTGGTATTGGGCAAGAAAATATTGGTTCTGATAAAGTATACATGTGATAAGTATTAAATGTTTGTACTACGCGTGCGCAGAATGTTATTTATCTAATATTTTTGTCTATTAAGGGAGTTTTGAGTGGCAAACTACGAAACAGATTGTACAGTTTTTAAAACATTTCAAAGATATTTCGAAAATTATATGTGGCGAAAAATATGTAGATAATATTACCGACGGCAGTTATAGCAATATGCTTTTAGATAAAGTTGAAAAAATTATTTTTAATTTTGATGGTAAACCCGACAGAAATAATATTGATGAAACGCTTCTGCTTGCTTTTCAGTTGGGTCGTGATAAATTCATTAAACATTATATAAAGTGCAACTGGATGTACATGGTGTCCTTAATTTTAGACCCACGTCATAAAATTGAATGCTTTAAGTACATGTTTGATGGTGGTTACTAACGCAAGTTTTATGTTGAGTAAGTATTTGGCACAGGTTAGAGTACCGATACATATTTCATATAAAGAACCAAAAACTAATTTTTACTTTTTTATTATTTGAAGATTTAAGCGCCCTACTACATTAAATTTCAAATCATTCTCCAAAATCACATCAAACTCCGTAAACAAAAAGAGTCGTAAAGTAGCCAACGGTGAAGTATACTTTTTCAACATAACCTATCGCTCCCACGTGTTCTTAAGATACTGTCGGTACCTAAATTACCTTCAGATATTTATCAAATTTAAAAACTGGTAAGTCTTGATAAAACCAACTCAGCTAAAATTTTGTGGAGCTATAAGGTATATAATACGTGAGATAAAATGATGGCTGTTTTTGTTTCATAAAAATTCACGTACTTATTCCCCTGGAATGAACCCAGATAAAACAAAAAGTATACGACAGTACGAACTTTTTTCCCTAAATCGTTTCCCAAACTCTTTCTACTGAATATGAAGACTTGAAACTTTATGCATGTACTATCGAGATATAAATAAACCAGTTTACTGTGCGACGAAGTTCTCGATCTTTCAAACTTTTTCACGTACTCTTTTTAATTAAATTCTTCGTTGTTACGTGCAAACAAACAAATTTTTTGGACTTTTGTGACATCAGACTGAATAATCGAGCGTGATAAAATAAGCTACTTTTTCACAATAATTAATAAAGTATTGGCAATGTCAATGCCACTCGATACTTATTTTTGAGCCGCGTCTTACACTAGACCAGCGACTTACCGGCAGTACACTAAAACAAAACAACCTCGAGATCGGTTGGAAAATTCAAAAAACCAACGAAACGGCCGGCCTTCGGCAAGGAGGAGCCCCGGCGCACAAAGCCACTCGCGTAATTAATAGCCCGAGTCGCGAGCGCGGCAATTAGTACAGCCGGCCGGTAGAAATCCAATGTCGAGTCGGATCGGCACGCGAGAGCGGGAAAAAAGGAGAGCGTAATAAAGCGACTACTCCCGGCGCGCGAATCGGCCGCCGGTGACTGATTCCCGGGGGGGGGGGGGGGGGGGGGGGGGGGACGGGGGGGGGGAGGTGCATCGCTCGCTGCGGCGGGGAGTTTCTCACGGGATGCAGATAGGCGTCGATGAAAAAAAAGGCAATTATTGCGGGCGTAGACTGTGTGTTACTGGAGGCATTAGCATCCGAAGGGGAGTTTGGGTACCTACTGTCTGTCTTTTTTCCAGCCGAACGTTGGTTCGATCGACCAGGGGGAGATGGACGAGAGATTGCATTTTCAGCCTTGTATAAGCGGTACACGAGTACCGCGGTTTCTCATATGTTTTTGATTTCGCTGGTAAAGGGAATGATGGAAAAAAGTTCCCAGAGCCTAGCGTCCGCGCAGAAAAAAAAAAGTACAAACTTATTCATACAAAATCCCAGAACGGATGAGGTACATGGAGAATAGCGGTTTGCATCATCATCAGCGGGTATCGGTACCAATATCGTAATGTGAAATCTGCAATGATGATGTGAATTAGCATACGAGCTTCAATGTGTGTTTCGATACTAAGTAGTGAAATATGCTTTTTATAAACTCATTCGTTAGTTATCCATGAGATCAGGAGTTGTTACATTCATAGTGTGTATACACCTGTTGGGCAGACAAAAAACGATCCCAGCAGATGCGCGGTGGAAGTGAAGAAAAAATTCGTGATTTGTCAAAACGTCTTATTATACTGAAAAAGGTTTTATCCCAAGGCTTACTATACAGTTATGGTTCTTCGGGAAATTGTTTACCTATCAGGTTTCATATCAAGGTTTCCAATAATTAAAAATTGACTTTGCAGAGAGTGCACTGTCTGCATCTGTGTATAACCTCAACCGAAAATCGTAAATTACTTCAAATACTTTTTTTCCAAGTTCACCGTTCCTTTAACCTCGCCTTTAACTGTTTAAATATTACAAGTTTAAGCTACGTTGAGTTACAACTTAACACATCGTTTTAATGAAAAAACTTATTTAAAAGTTGATCAGAAATAGGGGCTTAGGTGATCAGAAAGAGGGAGTCACCTTATCTCAACTGTAAGGGACCAAACTACACCCAAAATTTTAAGAAGTGTTTTTCGTGCAAAGTATTTATAGTTTTTTTTATTAGAATCGTTTTTTAAATTCTAAACCGGTTCAACCTCCTTGTTGAAAAAATGATTTATAATTGTTGACCATGCTGATAATATTATACATACATTTTGATCACAATGATGACTAAACATTCCAGGGGCGTACGCAGGATTTTTCTTAGGGGGGGGGGGGGGGGATTATTCATGTATATAAATATATATATCTTAATTTGGCTTTGGGGGGGTTTAACCCTTAAAACGTCCCACTTGCGTACGCCCCTGAAACATCCAGTCACAAGGCGATGCGCGTATCTACACTGACAAAAATTCGGTGCGCAGGCTAACCTCCAATACGAGTGACAGCAGCACCCATCTCTAAGGTGACTGGTGTGCTGAAACAGAGTAACGGTGGCGCTTTTAATGCATCACTACTGCTCTGACTGCTCTGTATAGACATTATACAATACTGCCGGAGTAGCCTGTACCCCGATTCGGAGTAAGTGCAGGTACTCCGATGCCAAGTATAGGTGCTGCAGTGTCAAATTAGAGTAGCCACTAAACTTGAGGAGTAGGGGGTGCGCCGAAATTTTTTCAGTCCACGTACTCATGGCCATGGTATTAAGACTTGGTATAATGTAACTCGACATTTACCACGTATCATTGAATATATATTGTTACGTCAAATCTTTATTCTGATTTGGAGTATAACGAAGCAGCTGATTAAAAATAATATGTACAAGTGCCTGCGTTCCATTACGTGAATACTACTCGATGTTGTTGTACCGGCATTTTATACAGAGCACTTAAGAATATTTTAAAATTGACTCGGGAAACTTGTACGCAAACGGTAATACCTACACGTTAATGCATTGCATTGGAATTCGATAAAAAAAAAGACACTAAGTGCAGACCCAATCGGAAGAAGGTCCTGCACCTGCTGGCTGATCTCATGTGCACGCGAGCGAAACACGAAAAGCGCTTCTCTGACCTTCCCCTCCTCCTCGGACTCGACGAAGAGAGCAATTTCACGACTGTGTCGAGGTCGCGATATTTATTGTAAGAATGTAATGGCACGCTAGTAAGTAGACATTCCGGTGCAGTTTAATTTTTTTGCTCTTTGTAAGTTCAAAAAATTTTTGACTTTTAATGGAGATTCCGTTTCAGGTGATATCGCAACAATCCTACTCGAGTATATAGTTTGGCTGCTGGACGCCATATTGATGGTTCAAGATAGAGTATATACTATGACATAATCGGTACAGTCAAATTCTTCTCGGATGGACTGAGATTTATCGAAATTCCGCTCGATACACTTACGATATCACTTAATAATGCGTTGCACTTGATTATAAATTCGATTTCAAATCGTTATTAATATAAAAATTTTCTCGAAACTGATAGTGCCAATCGAACTCGCATTTGTTTCTGATTGTAGGTGCATTCTCGGATTCAGTCAACTAATACTTTCTTTTGCTAGAATAATCTCAGTTGAATACATGTCAATCATAATAACATTGATAAATAACGAGTATATGAAGCAGTTGAATATTTTCTGAGCGTGTTGACCAAGCTCTCATTCAAATTGATATTACGTGATTATTACGTCGAAACATCTGAATTTTTAGAGGTTTATTGCCTTACAGTCGCATGATGTAAAGCATTTAGTTAAGGCGTCACTTTACCGTATTCGAGTACGCTTTATTCGAAACCTAAATAGTCTGTAAGAGCAATTTACTGTGCTTATAACTTCAAAATATCTGACTGTAAATGATTATAATTCTTCAAGTAATGTCAGGCAATCCATCAAAAGTAACTTTGACATGTTATGAGGTTATATTACTCCAAATGAGCGATACGTAACTATATGGTGATTTTTATTCACCTGTACAAGCCAAAAAACCCTAGAATATTTAGAAGTTCTAACGTCACTGTGCTTCGCAAGCGCCCTCGGGCCCATAGTGCAGGCACCCGCCTGTTAGACCCCATATTTTAAAAAAAATCTTCCGTACACTTTTTCGAAGGAACAATTACAAGAAAAATAGCAGAAATAGCTGATTATGTTTTTGGAAAGCAAATTATCATGGAACCTATGTGAAAAAACGTTAAAAAGGTCCGTAAAACAGGTATTTGGTCATTTTCGATGCTAAAAATTTTTTTGTGCCAAAAACAAAAAATATTGTGGAATAGCGCTTAACAATACAAAGAAAATGAGTTTTTATGAGTCCAAATCGGTCCTCAACTTTTTCCACATAAAATAAAAACCGCCGAAAATGGCCATTTTTGTACATTCGATTAGAAGGCTTCTAATGGTCCTGGAAACATTTTTCGGAGCTAAAATTGTAGGTATTTGCAATACCTAGCTTTAATAAAAATTTGGTTGAAAAATGTTTTTATGTTTTGCTACAATTTGCAAAAATGTAAAAAAAGGTGTTTTGCGAAAATGGCGGGGAATTCTCCGAAAATGGTCCAAATTAGACTTTTTAAATTGCTACTTGTTAGTAAGATGTTCCTCTACAACTATGTAATTACAATTAGTAGGTGAGATTCCTCTAAGCCCCTCAAAAACGCTTTTGAAAATGAGTACTTTTCCGGCTTTCGAATGCTGCGCAGGACAATCAAATAGAAAGTACCAAGGAATAGTGGGAGCCACTCTGACGTCGGGCCTCAAACACTGAAAAACTTGATTTGATTTTCAAGCGCAATTTCGAGATACTTAAATAAATTTTACCCACTAACTAAAATTATAGGTTAGTATAGGAACATCTCAAGAATAAATAACAATTTGACAAATTTAATTTGGACCATTTTCGGCAAATTCTCTGCCATTTTCACAAAACACCTTTTTTTACATTTTTTCAAATTGTGGCAAAACTTCGAAACATTTTTTAAAGAAATTTTCATCAAAGATATGTATTACAAATACCTACAATTTATGCCCCGAAAAAAGTTTATAGGACCATAAGAACTCCTGTAATTGAATGTCCAATAATGGCTATTTTCGGCGGTTTTGATTTTTTTGTGGAAAAAGTTGTGGACTGATGTGAGCTTATAAAAACTCATTTTCTTCGTATTTTCAAGCGCTATTCCACACAATTTTTTTTTTCGGCAAAAAAAATTTTTTTGCATCGAAAACCACAAAAAACATGTTTTACGGACCTATTTAGCCTTTTTTCACATAGATTCCGTAAAAATTTGCTTTCCAAAAATATACTAAGCTGTTTCTGCTATTTTTCTTTTAATTGTCTCGTCGTAAAAGTGGACGGAAGATTTTTTTTAACGGATAAACTAACTCGCCTGCACTACCAGTCTTTGCCCTGTAGAGATGCACATTATTGACCAAAACTACTATTTCGATTACCTTTCCAATTGGCGAATTCCCGTAAAATCAAACATAATTTGATAGCCTGCCTGTTTTTTTTTTTTTTTTATCTTTTACCTTTTTTCTGAATAAAACTGCAGTCGACAAAAGCGGTATCATTCTTCAAGTTCCAATTGAAAAAGTTAATTGAAAAAAAAACACGTTCGTCGGTTGTAACTTTGTCCTAAAACTTACAATAATTGTACTTATATTTACAAAAGACTTATTATAAACAAATATTGCCCGAATTTTCAATAAAAAAAAATTATGATAAACAATTTAATAAAAATTACGTATTCCGTAATTTTTTAGATAAATAAAATACATAATTTTCTTTTGGTTTTTTTTTTTTGTCTCTACTGTTTTCTTCAGAATAATAATTAATTTGATCTTGCACTGTGGCAAGTGAATTTTCACTCCTTACAACGAGAGGCTTTTTCTCTCATTTCCAGTGACTTTTTACTTGTATGATCTGATCAAATGTTCTGTCATTGCATGTTTAGAGAGAGTCACAAAGCAGCTACGAATGAAACGAAATCAAATTCGAATCTGTACCATATGACTTCATTTTATAATTTTTAGAATCACCCAACGGATTGACTTTACCTGATGGGAACAGCTCACACATCTAATCGCACGGGATTAGTTTTCGTCACGAACGCGCGCGCCACTACTAAATGCCCAAGCGCTGCCTTTGTTTCGCAAGAAACACAAGTAGGCTCGCATATACATATAGGGAGGGTGTGCGCACAGGTAAGCCAGCCATCGGCTCTCGCGCGCTTTTTGTGAGTAATGGCGCTCCACGGAATGAGGCGCGCCGGAATTTTCGGGCCTCGTATTGTTTTGCGTTCTCGCGTGCGCGGGAGTATATGCAAACGTTTGATTTACGACGCGCTGAGAAGGGATTTTTTCGGGGAGGGCCTGTCGGGTATGCCTGCAGTATTGTTACGGTTTCTCTCGCGCTCGTGCTATGCTGATCTTTCGATTTGAATTCGATACTCTTATATTCGTAGGTGGTTTGTAACTTTGGATTGGGTAGGCAGATCTTTTGGTTTCGTGGGTATAAAGTATACCGATTGGTATTTATTCGTGAGGAAGATTAATGACCCCATGAATTGGGCCTTGGACTGTAGGTCGTTCATAGTCGATTATTCGTATCAAATTTATCAACAAAATCATCGGTATAAAGAAAAGAAATACATTTGGATTTTGATGAAATCCGAACAAAGTTGGTTAGTTCAATCAGCAAATGGTGCCCAAATTGGCTATCAAATTAATGGTGGAACTGTACGTTTTTTTTTTAATTTTTAACAAAAGGTTAAAGACACTATTGAACTCTTAAACTATTTTTTACAATTATTTGTCATTAATTCCCGCGTCCAAATGTTTAAGTTTCGCCAAAATTATAAAATATTTATCAATAAAAAACTTTTTTAGTGATGCATTTTGAAAATTATACAGAACTTTTCCCTTTTCGGCGTACAAAATTGATGAGATTGATCTGTACACCGTGTAGCAGAATATATAATATCATTTGCAACATACTGTGTGCAAGATGAATTTAAAAAAAAAACAAAAAACGGTTTCTCGGAAAATTCTACAAAAGTATCAGGATGTGTTACTGAAACTTTTCATGCAGAAAGCCAACTAATTTTTTTCTGTGTACATATCCAGAAATACAAAAGTTTTATTGGAAGAAAGAAAAAAGAACGAATTCCGTGTCTACTCCGCGGCTCCGCGAAAAAAGAAAAACGAGAGCAAGAAATAATAATCTTCCGGTGCATTCAAAAGCCCGAAGTCGAGCGAGCGCGACGCGTTACCAGTCAAACATCACCATCGCGCAACGAGACTGGTACATATACATGCGGCCGCGGCGCCCCGTCAGCGTAGTATCAACCATTTCGCCCATGAATGCTAATGCACACACAGCTCGCGCTCCGACTCTTATATTTATGCATGAGATATACATTCAAGTGGTGCCACGGGTATATAACGAAGGCGCCCTTCGTCGTGAATTTCCGAGCCAGAGGCCTCTCCTCCGAGTTTTCTCTTCTCGTTGAGGAAACATCGAAAAATCCGACGCTTGTTATCCACGTGCGCTCCTCCTTCTCCGTTGGCTGGCGTCATCGCTGCTGATGTTTGGGGAATAATTTTGAGTTTCGGGTTTCGGTCCTTCTCAGAGTCGGAAAAATCGTTTTTTCTACCTCTGACGTTGGCAGCTGACGCATGCCATCATGTTTTTTCCAAAAATTTGTCCATGTTTTTCATTCAAGTACAATGGAGCGACATAAAAATTTTGTATGTCATGTCTTGAAATGTCCTTTTTACTTGAAAAAAGTTGTATTTCAGTGAGATCTACAATTTTCCCCCGGAATTGCACACTTGTGCGAAGTTTTAGCAAAAACACAGATTTTTGTTCTTCGGCTCAGCGGTAAAAAGGATGGGAATTTTTTTATCTTTTCATTAAATGTTTCTAAATGCAAACCACAAGGTTCTATAATAAAGACAAAGTTATGCATCGAATGTGAGCTTAATCGGATGAACGTTACTCGAGTTAGTGTGAAAACTGATTTCGTACACACTGCGAATCCCATTAACCAATATAATTGCGACTGTACACAATTTTTCGAACGATTCTCGGAATCTCATTTGAAGTTTAACCAAATAAGAGGAATCGTTTTATGGAATCATTCAATAGAGAGCATAACCTTAACCACATGTTTGCACCACATTAAATTGTCATCCACGACAAGCATATCTATCAGAAAAAAATATTTTTAGCTCATCCAAGCGTAGGTTAATAATCGATTAACCAGTTCCACCCATAATAATAACGTACAAACAGACAAACAGACAAAGCGAGTAAAATAAAAGCGTATGAAAAAAAAAAAACTTTTTCCTCTGCACAAACAGGAAAATAATTTCACTGTTGCCCAGAAGCAGCGTAACACTCATAATTGCGTAGTTCAAACAAATAACAAGCACGGGATTTTAGAAAGCTAAAAAAAACATTTGAAAATGCGTCCCGACACGGATAAACAAAAACACTAACGACCATCCGCATTTCGCTAAAGCAAACTGTCCAAAAGATCCGTCCGCTTTGCGAGGTTCATTAAGCCCATACCGAGGGCGTGGTGCTATCAAACTTCTCGAACGCAAACTCGTTGAAACTCGCGAGCGCCGACGTGACGACGACGACTCTCGCTCCGTGTGCTGGTACGTATGTATAACTTTGTAACGGGCAGCGAAATTTTCGGGTAAACGGATCCCCCGTACACAGGAAATTCAACGGCCGAACTTTCCGAACGAATTCCGGGACGCCTCCTTTTGCCGACTTGCGCCCCTCTGCCGCGAGCGACTGCCTCCTGGAGTGCGCCTTGGGATAATTATTCCGTTCGATCCGTCAGTTCCTCGAGACGGCGTGGCAGTTCTAGAGTGCCGAAGTTCATCGCTGATGAGTTCATGGAAGAATTATTTGGCGTTCAATTTACTTAATGACGTTGGGACGCTTTTCTGGAGGGAAGGAAGTGAGAGGAAGCTTCACGCTGATTGTTTTACCATGATTATAAAATATTCACGGGTGCGATATGGCTAATATTACGTAGAAATTTTTGTTTACTTCTCAAAGTACTGTCTCTCTATCGTAGAAAATCAACAGACATATCTAATGATTCTTACAAATGAAACTGTTGAGATTTTTATTTAATCTTATAGGGCATTTTTGAGAAGTTGAGTGAAATTGATATACATTATATTATATGGATATAATAATGAAGGCACTCAAGCCGTTCTCAATACTAAATGCCCGTATTTTTCAATAATAAATATCATTTAATAAATTTTAACATTGATTAAAAATTATTTATTTTTGAAAAACGCACTTTATTACGATGGTGCAAATTGTAAGCGAGAATATAAAAAATATTTCCCGAGTGTGGCTCGAAATGAATCATTTTTAATCCATGTTGAAAATTACTGATTGATATTTATAATTAAAAAATACGTGCATTTAGTATTAAGAGAGGCTTGAGTGCATCCATTTAGATAAACTGCGTATATGATATAATGTATATCAATTTCACTAAATTTCTCTAATATGCCCTATAAGATCAAATAAAAATCTCAACTGTTTCATACATACTATTGGGGCAATCAAATCATTTCACAATCAGATTCTTACAAATCATAATATCAGAATGCGTAAAAAAACTGTAACTCAACAGCTTTTCACTAAAAAATATGGTTTGATACTACCATATAGTGGAGTAAGAGGTATGCATGAGACGTTGGTTGAGTCAGAAATCTCGAGTCGAGATTTTTAATTTCTTGAAACGCGACGAAAAATCTCGCAAGATTTTTTCGTCTCGCACGTACCAATATTGTTCTTTGAGATACCTAGTTTCCGTAACTCTTATGTTTCATATGATAAAGAATATTCAAACATAATAGGCAATATCATTTTTTTCGATAGAAATGGGTCATAAATTTTATAAAACATGTTTTTTAATAGTACAGCAGTAAAGTACTAAATTTCATGAAGGGCTGTAACGAAGGTGAGACTATAATTTTGTGTGAATAGAACTCGTTGGGAAGTGATCGTTTGAAAAACTACGCGGTCGTGTGAAACGTCGAACTTACAGTGAACTATGCTCGCGTATGGCGCATTCTCGAGCCTATTAGAAGCCTCAAATAAATTCGTTCACGTTTGTTCGAATACCAAATTGTAAAATGCACCTCTTGTAGCAACTAACAACAACAAACACTAGCTTTGTAATTGAAAAAACTCTTATTTGTAACGTATTTTACAATATTATTTTTGGTATTTATAAAACTTTTTTTTTGCAACTCGACGCTTGGGAGGAACAAGGTACTATCCCGACTTTGCGCGAGGAAAGGTACTATCTCGTTGTTGATTTAAAAGGTGATATCTCGGTGCTACAGAAAAATTGTTGTATCTCGGGTCAACAAATTAATAATCGATTGGTTTTTTTCCCACTGAGAGATATCAGGGACATTTATTTTTTCTTGCAAATCCCAAATCATTTCATTTTTTCAAAGCCGAGATACAATCATTTTTCTGTAGCTCTGAGATAGCACCTTTTTACTCAAAAACGATATAGTACGAAACGAAAAAGGTTCACGGGCCTGATCCTCTAAGCGTATCGTTAGTAAAACAGGGGCCTGATCCTCTAAGTGTATCGTTAGTGAAACAGGCGTATCTCGCTATGAGACAGTATCATCTCGCTGTGAGACAGTATCTGACGGTTTGAATTAAGCATTGACAGTTGAATATTTTTAAGAATGGCAGTACAAGTAACGAAACAACAATCTGTGTAACGCCAAAATTAGTGAGTGTTTAGCTCTGTCACTACGACACGAGCAAAATTATATGCTGTGTCAATGTGGACCTTTATGTTGTAATATTATCAATTATTATTAACGAACTTATTTCGAACCGTCAGATACTGTCTCACAGCAAGATGATACTGTCTCATAGCGAGATACGCCTGTTTCACCAACGATACGCTTAGAGGATCAGACCCCAGCGAAAATTCGTGATGGTACCTTGTTTCTCCCAGGCGACGAACTGTATACACGATTTCGTTCACCTTTCTTCGTCTTTACATCAAACAATTGTTCACTTACATTATACATTTTTTAAGCTGTTTCAGCGTTAATAAAAAAGTTAAATGACCCTGAAGTCAATAACCTCTGTCAGAGTGTGGGTGAAAAGTAATTATGAAGTACAGTAAAATTTGTATTTAATATTTATTATTAAATTAGATACCCTAGCATTTCAAGATGGTTTTGATAAAACATTTAACTTTTCTACGCTGGAACCGTAACGAGAAATATAAAAATTCGAGATAACTAACTGAGGAGTCACTATCATCGTCAACTTTATCATTTAGCTCACACCTCAGTGCCTCCAAGGCTCGCTCCGAGGTTCTGTCGTTTTCACTATCTAAGTTTTTGGCATCCCAAATGCGGCGCACAGCAGTAATGATTTCTACGATAATTATCCATGCGTCGTAGCCGATACCAAACTAATTTTCACGGTGACTTGTAGTCCGATTTTTATTTTTAACTTGAGTGTCGAGCTCGAACTAATGAGTCGTGTTGAAGTTATTTACAGAGCCAGATAGAACAGTTTTATATATTAAATTTCCCCACTCGTGATTGCAGCTAACGACGCCGCTTCGCCGAAACCACGTCCCACTCGACTTTTCTCGGCCGCCTCGAAACCCAAATTTTACTGGCGCACGCAAATCGTGACGAGATCTGTATAAAAATATTTCTCCCACCGAATCCAGAGACAAATTTCTAACGAGATGCTTTTTCTTCTTTCTGTTGCAGGTATGCAAAAATCCAGATTCGTATTTCGCAAGCCCGCTCGTGAGACCGTGAGGTGAGTTTTATTGTACGATATGGTAAGCTTGACAATGATCGCTTTATGAATATGTAACATGTGGCGGCGGCGGCGCATCTTTTGTTTGGATTAAGAAAACCAAAACACTTTTACCCCCAGGGGCTCCCTTGCCGATTGTAATTCTTCGGTGGAGCACGTGCCGATCGCTCTGTCGTGTTAACATTCGTTCCAGAGGAAAACGCCTCCAGGGTGTTGCTAAGGCACCTCGATAATGGTCTAGTCGACTCTTGGCTAGCTCACTTTGTCTCGATCAATTGAATTCGACGGTGATATCAGAGGTTCGACAATAAGCGTTCAAAATTACTTGGAAAACATTTCGTGAAAATTCAAATTAAATGTCGATTTAGAGCCATCGCTATCGAATACTCGGAATATTCATTGTCATTTCATTGTCATCGCTATCGATATACAATCAGGGGGACTTTTTAAGTCTATTTAACGAGGCTTGGGATCTATGTATAGTACTAAATTTATAATAATTGGTTGAGCTGTCTTTTGCAATCAAATAATAAAAATACATCTTAGTACTTGTAGTACGAAAGAAGAGTACTTTAGGAGTTAAAATACAATTATTTCATAAATTTTGCCATATTGTTTCATTTCTTAAGCGATTTAAGATAGGCCGTGAAAAATTTTTAAAAAGAGTATATGTATCACGAGCTTGGTGCGATTGTTTGTAAAAAAATTGAAGTTTTTTAGACTTTTTTTTAGTAAACAATTGCACCAACTTGTTACACATTTAATCTTTTTAAAAATTTTCGATGGTGACCCCATCTAAAATTTTTAAGGTAGTACTAGCGATACTGTAATGTCGGATTGAATTTTGATGAAATTCGGCTCACTCATAGATATTAATGTAACGATGATTCGGTTAAAATTTTGTGAACTTTCACAGCATAAAAAAAAAATTGTAAACGTTTATAATTTTCATGTGTTTAACATAGGACCTTATGGGAAATGTTAGGTAAATTCAATTTGCACAGAAATGACGGTTTCGATTTTAATTAAAATTTGTATATTAGAAACTAAAGACATAAGGTGATAGATGCTTTTTCCATACATATAGGTATACTCATCCATGGACTTGATAGCCAAAAATATGAGGTTAAATATGAGGCGCTCATTTGACTAGCGCAGTATCGCTAGTAGTACCTTAGGGAATTAAAACGAGCTTTGAAATTTTGAAATCGAATGAAAAGTAAAAAAGATAATGGTATTTCATGTTTATTTCTCACTAGAATCGTTCTTTGTCCCAATTCTCGGCATCTAGTTTTAAATTTAGCAACCTAATCTCTACAGTTGAAAGATTATTTTATCTTTGAATAATATAACTATTTATTCAATTTTAAAATTTTAGGTAAGTTTCCAAATGGTAGTAATGAAGTTCGTAACTAATGCCAGTACGAATCTATGTTGAAAAAGTTATCTTGGTTTTTAAGGTTATGTTACATAGAATAAATTAAGAACTTTGTTGATGTAAGTTATTAGATGAGGGTCCTAAAATCTGAAAAAATGTATATGGCCTTTCGTTTAATTATTTGATTAAATTTTTTTAAAAAAATAATGAAAAAATAAAAATCTATTGACTTCTTTTTATTCATTATATCGATTTTCAAAAATCAATTTTTAATCAACTTATTTTGGGTTAACGTATCATGTTAATGTATCGTGTTTTGTAAAAAATTTCTAACCTTAAAAAACGAAACAGCCCTCACCGAAAAGAAGAAAGCTTGTAAGATTAATTTTTAATTGTGAATCCAATAGCCTTTCTCATTCGAAGTAGTATTCATCATATGCACAACTCTTCCATTCACATAAAAAACATAGAATACTTTGTAAAATTAAATCTTATTTAGGCTTATGCATGTTGATGAAATAAAAACTTTTTTTGCTTTATTCAATCTTTACAAATTTGTATGTGTTTTATAAATATTACACGAAGAAAAAAAGTAGACAAAGAAAAGATGTTAAACATTGAGTTAAGTAAAAAAAATGTTTTCTTTCATCAACAACCATATACCGGAACTGCTACCACGCTAGTAAAGTAAATTTAAAGTTTCTTATTGAGTAAGTTCCCTTGTACAGCTTACTAACCGGATGAGTTAGACATGATTCTAATGTTTGCACATGAGCTATATTTTACATCGCGATAAAGTTGTAAATAGTGACTGTAATCATTATAAAGCTACTACTAATAATAAAGCATTCTCTATTGTAAATAAGTAAGTATCGATGCCTCTTGTTTATAATGCTAATCGCACTTAGATATACAACTGTTCTGAACCATTCAGTTTTGCCATCATGGAATTGTAGCATTATTAAAAGTAAGAAAAAGTGACTACAACGTGTAGAGAATTATGATGTTATTCATACGTTTGTATGATCATGCCGAATGGGGAACTAGTGTTTTATACATTACTGGCTTGGATTTATGTCTGAGTATTATTGTTGGCAAAAATTTTGCAACGACTATTTGTACATTTTTCTTATCATACATGATACTAACAACTTTGTGTCTTTTGAAGAAAACGATTTCTTCTATACATTAAAAAAAAAGTCAATTTTAGTAAGCATAATGCGAACCCATGTAGATTAATATAATAAAAATAAAATTAGTTTCATTCAGTTTACTCAAACCGAAATGTAAAACGTTCTTTTCTTTTTCAAAAATATTGATTAATTGATGTTATATTTGATTCCATGAATTATTATTACTCATTATACCTGAATAATCATTATGATGAACATTCCTTCAATGTTTTTGGGATTAGCTGTCGATTGTAAATATGTAAAGTAGCGTGTAAATTGGTAATACTTAAAAGTTGAATAAAGGTTGAAACATTTACTTTGTTTAATAATCATTGTTCTTTGAGCCCTGTAAATCCCTCGCACAGCATTAAAATATTAAAATTTTTTATTATGTGCTGATACTTGTTGCTGATGTAACCGGAGTCAGTGGTGATTATATCATCCATGCATATCATTTGTTTCAATAGCAGTTGTATACGTGTTTATATATGGAAACACTATCAACAAATTATTGTTCTTTACTATAATTTTCTGTTTTTATATTTTCATTATATTAACTTGCAGTCATGTAAAGCCATCTGCCTAATTCGACATTTATTCTTATTCTCATCTTATTAATTATGAATAAACTAACATTCACTCGCCGCGAATTCTGTGATGCGCTATTTGCAGCAAGCGTACATAATAGAAATCTTGATTTATTGGTAGACTATGTAAAAATTAATCAAATAGTGAAGAACGACTCAGCATTGTAGAGCAAAACCTGCATCATCATTTTTTTCAGATTTTTAAGTTAAACGCTGCTGCTAATAACACTACTAATTTTTATAAAAAAGATGAAAAATGGTTGGAAGGAGATGTCGTTATAGATTTAGAAAGAAAAGTTTCTACTGGAGGATGGCCTTCAGTTGAATTTAAAAACTCTTCAACATCTACTAAGCAAAGAAAAATTCAGGCTTTAATAGATACACACTTATACGAAGAAATAAAAGATTCTTTTTTCAAATGCTTAAGAGATTCTGGGAAAACCAGTTTAGTTAATCCCATACAAAAAATTTTAGATGATAATGTAAATAATAGTATTGAGGAGAGAGACTTTATACAATTTTCCGAAGATGAATGTCTAGCCTTAATTGAAGGTGCAAAGTCATCCAAGTGGTAGTACGATACAATTAGAAAACAAGCCAGAAATAAAAATGCTGATATACTTATACCTTGTAAGAAACTCTCAGGAGCAAGAGAAAAATGCTATCCGTTTCAAACTAGTATCACCATAAATGAAAGAGGCGCATGAATCCAACTCCAGTTTTTATTAAATCATACATGCACTCGATTACTAAAAATTCCAGCTATTTCGTCACAATCCACAAATAATATTCAAAACATTAGTCTAATAATAAACTATAAATATAGGGATGTCATAGTGCTTCTGATCAGAGTACTTACAACCAAGTTTTTAGTGACAGCACATTATCAGACGAGAGTATTTTTATGATATCGATAGTACCATTAAATTTAGAAATAGAAAAAAACGGAAATCGTAACATGATATGGAATAATTCTCAATCTGGGTCATCAAGATACTGTAGAGTAATTAGTTTTGAATACGCAAAAGAAACGGATGAAAAAATTAAAGCAGAGGTTAGCAACACTGAAAATCAGGTAAATACTCGTTTACCTACAATAGTTGAAAAGATAGGTAAGAAATTTATAATCACACATGCTTTGCATCTTACGATGATGGATGGGAAGGTGGCAAAAGTTCTCACAGATACACCATCTTACGCATCTTGCAATATATGAAAAGCCAAACCATCTAAAATGAATAATGTAGAAATGGTGTCCAAATATGTGGCGAACAAAGATTACTATATACATGGCATATCAAGTCTACATGCATGGATAAGATGTATGTAATGTGTATGTAATATATCATATGGTCTTGATTTTTGCTAATGGAGTGCGACATCAGAAAAAAATAAAAAATCCATGGCCGAAGCAAAACGAAGGATACAACAACAATTCAAACAGAAGACTGGTTTGCTAATAGATTATCCGAAACAAGGTTCTGGATCATCTAGCGACGGCTATACAGCTAGACGATTTTTTCGTGACCCTTCCTTAACATCCGAAATAACAGGCGTTGACGAGGAGTTAATAAAACGATTTGCTATAATTTTGCAAGTAGTAGCTAGTGGTATCTCGATTAATGTAGAAAAGTTTTCTCAGTATACTACTGAAGCAGCTAGGTTGTATATTAAATTATACAACTGGTATTACATACCTTCGTTCGTCCATAAACTTCTCTTCCACAGTGCACAAATAATAGAACATTTATCTCTTATCCCCATAGGCCAACTGTCAGAAGAGTCTTAAGAATCTCGAAATAAAGATCTAAAACACTATAGAAAGCTTAATACTCGTGAGTTTGGTAGAATTGCCACAAACACAGATCTAATACATAAACTGCTACTAACCTCTGATCCTTACATCTCAAGTTTGCGTCATAAAATGAAAAATATAAAATTGAGCGTAGATGAAGAAGCAAAAGCTTTATTATTACATGAAGATTAATATTACTTTCATAAGTAGTAGGTGCTGTAAAAAAGGTTTTCTTTTATTCTAAGTAGTGTGCGCGATCCGTAGATCATTACAGTATTATTTTTAATAAAACAGTTGTTAAGAATACAAAATCGTATGATTATTTAATATCTAAACAAATTAATTTACTGACATTTCATGCTATGGATAGTTGCAAGATGTTAATTACTAGGTTTTGAAGGTATAAAAGACAGAAATATTTAAATTATTAGGTTTGGATGCGAGGACGTACAAAATTTTCGTTCAACATCGACTCGAAGCAAAATAAAAAAATGTTTTAGTTGAAAAACTTATGAGATGGATTTAAAGCAATTGGAAATGCTCTATGATAGAGGTAAACGGTACAGTTGTTGACCCCCCCTGATAGTGATTGACCGCCACGTGTATTTTTTAATGAAGCCTGCATATATAGATATACAAATTACGCAGGGGGTCGATCACTCTAAAAGTGTCAATAACTGTACCGTTTACCCCTGGTTAAAGATTTTTCAATTCACATCGAATGGCTAAGGTTGCTAAAATTTCAAACTTTTTCAGGTAACACAACTTCACAATACGTATAAAACTTTTGCTAAGCTCTATTTCTTAGTACAATTAGTTACAAACAATATCATAATAAATATTGATTTTTTTTTTTTCAACTCAAGAAGAAGTAGTTCTGTTCGTACACAACAATTTTTTAACTGTACAAACTAGATAATTGTAAATAAATTTGAGAGCGATCGTTGCATAACACCAAAAACGAATCTTATTCATTTCAAAAACTCAAACTTCTATCAAATAGCTCGTATTAGTGAAATTACTATTTTGGTTTTGTATCATAACCTCAAAAAAAGGAATACCTTCTTTAACATAGATATTTACAAACATTATTCAGGAAAACTTATTGTCATTGGCGATTGTTTTAATGTTTGGAATTACAAAAATACTTATATTACCAAAATTTATACAAAAATTCTTACTTTAGAGGTGAAGTTACTAACTCTAAACAAGATACTAAGAAATCGTGAAAAGAGTGATCCTAGTGAGACATGAAAAACGATATATATTTTTTTTAGATTTTAAGACCCTTATCTAATAACTTACATCAACGAAGTTCTTAAGTTATTCTATGTAACATAACCTTAAGAACCTGATGCTGATAGTTTGGACAAAGAGCAATCCTAGTGATAAACAAAACCCGATGTATATTTTTTTTTCAGAATTGAAGACCTTAATCTAATGGCTTATATCAACGAAATTTCCAATTGTTCTTATATAACACAACCTCAAAAAACTAAATAACCTATTTTCAACATAGATCTGTACTAGCATTAGTTACAAACTTTATTAGTATCAAGTAGAATTTTTTTGAAATTTTGAAATGGAAACATCGTCGTATTATTCATTAAAAGTTTGATTTTCCCACCTTAGAGGTTAGGCTACCAATTTTTAAATTTGCAAAAAGCAGATTGGGCGGAGAGCGACTGCTGTAAATCTTCTGAATGTTGTATTAAAAAAAAAATTTTGCAAATCGGTCAAGGTCTGAGAGCTGTAGGTGGTTTTGAACATTTTTTTTCTTTTTGGCCCCACTGCACCCGCGCCGGCCGGAGCGCAAAAGTACGGTTTTTTGCAATCAGTTTTTGGCATACTCCCATTCGGTCAAATGAAATGGCATTTAAGGATGTTGCAGAGCAACTCTCTAGAAACAAAAGCGCTTCTGAATAATTGGTCAAAGATGGTCCAAAACTTTTTTATGGTAATTTTTCTAAAGGATCTTTTTTCAGTTTTTTTAAATTTTCTCAAAAATTTTAACATCGATCTTGTTGAAATTTGGTATGCACATTTAGGTCTATAAAACCTACTACCCACATTCTATTAATATGCGAAGTGTTGGAGACTCGGTTGGTGGTTGTGTACGAGAGAGTATGTGCTCGCGAGAGGCTCCGTATAAAGTGGCGTGAATTGCGTATTTTAGTTTTGGAAAAATAGAATGGTAGCGTTGAATAGTTAGTTAATAGTGTAAGGAAGGATTTGTTGTGTAAGATTTATAAGGAGTACATAATTGGTAAGCAAAAAGTAAGTAGAAAAGTGCAGGTGCGTGAATTAAGGTTAGGGCGATAGGATAACAGGTGGAATACAGCGTGCGTGAAGCCGTGGAGGTGAAAATACCGAGGAGAGACTTTGAGTTTAGAGACATTAAGTGCTACTAAAATGAATAAGGACAAAATCAAAAGTGATGCAACGTCAAACTTTAGGAGCGGGAAAACAACGGAGGCAAAGGAGGTGGAGAAAAGTGGTGGTTAGTCACAAGCGACGCTGGACAATCTAGTGAGAAAAGTAGTAGTCGACGATATGTCCAGTATTGCAGGTTTAAGGAAGCGCGTAGAAAGATTAAAAATAGACATGGATAGGTCGGTGCGCGAAAAAGTGGAAGCAGAAAAATTAAGAGTGGAATTAACAGATGTAATAAATGATATGTCGCGAAGGTTAGAGGCAGTCGAGAAAAGGATAGAGAGTATAGCTGCTAACGAAGCCAAAAGAAAAAAAAGAGGCTAGGGGTGGTAGAGAGCACGGTACTGGAATACGAAGGGCGG
>JAPYYV010004132.1:0-19524 GCA_030522625.1 Copidosoma aretas
CCCAGATCGCCAACTTGGACTCTTCAGTGTGGCTTGTTAGCAATCTGCGCCACAGACGAACACGATAGATCAACTAAAACTAGCACTGATACGCTTCACGTCCAGAGAGAACGGGCCACCTCGCACGTGCGGTTCATTTTTCGCCCATATACGCTGTGTTCAACACGCTAATACGTGCTAGGATAACTCTAATATCATAATTAAAAAATGCAAACCGACAAGTTTTGACCTGCTCTTGATGATGGTGCTATTACTTTTTGCCACAAACCTCTTTTCGTGGTAAAAAATAACTTATAGGGTCAAGACGTTTCTTTAAAATTCCACACTGCTTTAGAAATATAATTTACACTAATCAAAAGAGCAACATTCGGAAATATCTCTGAAAATTTTTAATACAGGAGAGCAAGAATTGCGTTATTGACAAGCAAACAATGACGTTGGCAAGGGGCCAGCCACGCTTGACAGACAACTACACAGAATGTATCGAAATAAATAAGGGAAAACTAGATAGCTCCATTTGTAAACTCCCACTGACCTATGAATCCGAATAATTTTTGTTTTAACTTGTCAAATTAAACAGATATTACTAATAAAAAATAGTTACTTGGGAGCCAATCAGAGCCCGTTTGACAGTTAAGGGGTGGGGCCTAAGTACTGTGAGCAATCACACTAGTCACCGACGAAAAGAGACCCTACCTCGTAATCTCTGGTGAGATCTCAGGTAATTTCTCAAGTAAATTCTCTGGTGATTTCTCATATCAAAACCGCACCGAAGAAGTGACTTAAGAAATCACCAAAGAAATTTTCATATTAATATCTATTTTTATAATTTTAATGTCAGCTAAAACAATTCCAGTTATTAATTATTATTAGAAAAATAACGCTAGATTCACACTAACCTTATCAGTGTAACAATTTATAATTCTAGAAATATAATAATATTGATACCTGTTTCAATCACGTTGACCGTACTGACGAAAGTGATGCTTTAGAAGTAAGAGCCCAGATATACTGAAATGGAGATTAAGAGATAAGAAAATTTAAACGAAATCAGGAGCACGTATACAGAGCCCAAGAATGTTACATTAATATACAATAATACATAAATATTAAGATGTGAGGTAGCAGATACAAAAAGGTTTCACATGAAACCATATAAATTATTAAGTATTATTTTAAATATTACAGTCTCAGGATGTTTTATACAGTGAGCGTTGGAAAAAGTTTACGGGGCAAGTGGAAACTAGTGGCGAGTGGAGAATTTACTACGCTACACAGATTTTATGTAGATATACCCGCATCAGTCATACACATGATATACATACCGTTTTTTTTAATTAAAGGTTCTGACCTTGATAGAGGTAGAAACGCTGTATTTATTCAAAAAATGAATAATTTACATGTTTTCATACATATAAAATTCCTCAATATTGAGTATTTGCTTACAATTATCAGGATAAGTTGTTACACTTGTCAGAATAATTTATGTACCTTATGCACTAGTGTGAGATCATAATTGTATGATGGACGTTAAGTGTAAGATCTAAAGTTCGACATTTTGGATATAAATATATTTTTCATCAGGACTAGTGTTACATGTTTTGTACAATAAAAATATTGTGGCACGATAAAAACTAGGTGTGAGGCACATAAGGATAACTAAGATTTAGACTTTTAGATTACACGCATTGACAAACTTTATAATAATAAGGCACGCTTGTACATTGCGTTCCGCAGTTAAACATTCAATGTTAAGGGGGGGAGGAAGATCAACATTAGTTAAATCGTTAATCATATTTATTCTTTGGTCTTAATACAATTTGCAGTTCCAGATAACACGATTGAGATCTTGTTTCTCAAAACCACAGCTACAACTAGGATCGTTAACAATATTTTTCCGGTAGAGGCTCTCAGCGAGGCTATGATGATTGCGTCGCATTATATTTATGGTATCAATAAATTCTCTCAAGAGATTCCAAGTGTGAAACCAGGGTGATTCTTTAGTGGAGTGAAATAAATCAAAATATATTTTGCCTTTATTGAGACCTTCACAAACATTTTTGGAGGTGGAAGCAGAATAACAGTTATGTTTGAAGAGTCGAAAGGAAGATATGTATATACCTGATACTTACATTGCATACAAAGACACATACACATACGAAAGCAATTTCGAGGCTTGCCCATCTGGCAAGTGAAGCCGGAAGCGCAGGTCATCATATGACGTTGTCATATCGTTTCTTTAAACCTTTTTGTAAATTTTATTATCATATCAAGATAAGTTGATTGTTGGGAAATTTAGTATGCACTTTATTAATACCATTTGCTGTGACGTAAGAAAAAATAAGCGAAATTTATTCGGCAGATTTTGTTCAAACCACGATTATAGGCATTTTTTCATAAGCATACGTGTTTTGATGACTATCTTTAAAAGTTCCATCCCAATGGAACCTAATTTCAGTGAGTAAGTAACGAATGAAAAATAATAACTGCTTAAAAAATTTATCACCTCCAGATTTGAGACTGAGAATCAAATTTAATTACTGTTATTATAAGTTATTATGAGTAATCAATATTTTATATTTTCTTATAAAATAACATTTTAGAATTAAAAAAAAAAAGAAAATGATAATAATTTCTATTAATTGTTTATAATTTTTATTGCTTGTTAATAATTACTATAACATTTTTTAGTTACTGATAATAATTCGTATGCATTTTGTCTAATTGTTAATGAAAATAATTGTCTTAATGATAAAGTTAAACCATATTTCTTAACTCAGATTTCACAAAATAAAAAAAAATTAATAACTGATAATAACTGTTGTAAAGAATTACTAGAAGCATGTAACAGATCAATGACACATATTATTATAGTCTTAAATATGGACTTTATTAACTGTTATTATTAGTTTGTATTAGTTACCAATTTTGTTTACTAGTAATTAAATAAACGAGACTATTTATGCTTGGGATATTTCGAAAATAAAACACAGAAAGGACGTGAAATTTTACCATGTATATTATAACAACAATGTACAAGTCTCGTACGAATTAAAAAAAAATCATAGTAAAAAACTATCTGTATGGAACGTCCGTAACAAACCTTTAATAATTTTGTTTGCTGCATAGTAAATTATGCATGCTCCAAGGTATAAAATGGAAGCATAATTGTGTACGTTTATAACTAATATGTTTAGTACAGCGAAAAATAATAAAAACTATATTTACTAAGGATACGGTTCAAGCAACGCTGAGAAAGCCAAATCTTTGCAAGTATTTAGGTATAGTTCCGTGTTAGGCACACATATTCTGATACAAATAACATACCAATTAAGTTCACAGATACTTTAAATAATGACCAGTTTAATCAGCGTTGAAGTATGTTGCTTGGTAAAAGCTATAGAGAAGATTACGGATACTTACCGACAACCAACAGTCGGACTCATGAAATACTTGTTTTTTATACTGTTGAAACTAAGGAAAACCAATTTAATATTCTTTACATAGACAGAAACTATATTTAATACGTGATGAACGAAAGTGTACGAAATATAAAAATTTTTTTTTCCTAATTTGCAAAAAAAACATGCTACTTCAGTCATCTATTACGTAATAGTTATAGTAAAAAAAAATTATAAAAAAACTATATTTTAAAGACACAATTAACTTGCTCTTTTAAATAAATGATTTGTACGGATAGTGCATACGCACTACTCTCTACATAAATTTTACTATGATTCAAAACTGTAAACACTGTTTACACTTAAAAAACTAAATTTTTAGTCGTTTATATTGTACCCCGTGAATTACAGTTAGATAATTTTTTCTTACTATGTTCATTAAAAAATAAGATTTGTCCGCAAGTTTAATGTTGTACTGTTTATATCTTCAATACATTATTTAAAAAATTAGAATACCATTAAAAATGACCATTGAAAAAAAAAGATACCTGTAAAAAAATAATAAGTCACTTCAATGTAACTAATTTTAAGTCTGTAATAAATTTTTCAGATTTGATTCACTAATTGTACAATCCATCAAGAAAACCATTTTTATCATAATATCCAAATATTACAATTCACGCAGTCAAAATATTATAAACAATAGAGAGTTTCTTCAGCTAGAGAAAATCATAAAATCACTAGAAATTATAAAAGCTTTTCAAATGAAATGGAGATAATTGAATAAAATGTTTAAATGGTGCTCGAAAAATGAAAAAAGTATAAATGCATTCAATTGACGGAATTATTGTACTCATATAACTATATAGATAATCTTATATTAATGTAATATGGATGTGATAAAATTCATTCAAAAGTCCGATTAATTTTAGAATGTTCGTCATAGCTTTTATATTTGTTCTATAAGTATTTAAAGTAATGGTAATATTAAATAGAGCAGGTGAGTTAACCCAAAAAAAGGTATCGTACTTATTCTACATCGATGCACTCTGTAATATGTGCTTAGTGAAGGTTGATTTTCTTTTATCCATAATCACAATCCATCACGTCTGTGTATCTATCCAAAGTCCTAGCCAAAGCATCGTTTTTTTCAATATCTTACTATTTTTAAAACTACAAATTATTTCAAATAAATATTTTCAAAAAAACACAAAAAAAATTACAGTATTTGTAAATCAAAAATTATTAAAATATATTTTAATGATCATTTTTTAAATTAAAGAACAAAGCTATCATAAGCTTCTTAAATAAATGAAAGAAACATTGATCATTATTCATTTAAAGAAATGACTTAAATGCCTGTGGTAAAATTAAATATAAGTGATAGAATTTAGCGGGGACACAGGCAAACGATTGATCCACACTATATCATACACGTGGCTTATCTAGGTGGAAGCATATTAGCTTCTATCAACACTAAAGGCCCGTACTTAATTTTTCCAATAAATACCAATCAATAAAATTTCTTAACATGAATTATAAATCTTCTAATAATACATAGAGTGGTCTCAGAGAATGAAAAAAATCTTCCCCAAGTGTGGTTCGAACACAGCCTCCTGTAAATCGGTCATGCGCTCTTACCAATTGAGCTACCAAGGTACTGCGTGTCTACGACACTGTAAGTTCAGACTTATTTCCTTCTCGCAGAAGAGCTGATTTCCAGCCAAATCTCGATTTATACATTTAAGTACATAACTCTAATGCTTGTCGTAAAATTCAATATAAGTGATGGAATCTAAGGGAAAAGCAAACAAACGATTACTATATACTACATCATACACGTGGCTCATCTAGGTAGAAGCATATTAGCTTCTATGAACACTAAAGGCCCGTACTTAATTTTTATAAATTATACCAATTAATTAAAATTTTTAACATGAATAAAAAATCTTCTTATAATATATAGAGTTGTCTGAAAGAATAAAAAAAATAGTCCACGAGTGTTGTTCGTTTTTACTATAAATACCAATCAATAATAATTCTTAACATGATTTAAAAATCTTCTAATAATACATAGAGATGTCTGAGGGAATTAAAAAAATCTTCCCCGAGTGTGGTTCGAAATGTAATAATTAAGTACGGGCCTTTAGTGTTAAGATAAGCTAATATGCGTCCACCTAGATGAGCCGCGAATATGATATAATATATATCAATCGTTTGCATGTATACCCGTTAGATTCTATCACATACATTTATTTAAATATTATTACAAGAAGTTTAATTTATTTATCTAATTATTGAAATGATTTATCCTATAAATATAAATAATTGAAAAATCGGCAAGCAGAGCGTGCAGGTAGGTGAATATACACATTAAATAAATATCTTAAAAAAATAGGACAGCTTGAGTAATGTAATTAGACACGTAGCAGAAAAACCAAAAATAAAAAAATCTATAAAGCTACAAATCGTTAGAAATGGATGAATAGGATTCCACAATAATGAAGCAAAAAATATTGATAATAGATAAATTCATAGAATAATAAAAAATTAAAAGAGAGAGTGAAGATAGAATTGAAGACTAACGCAAAATGCATAAATAGAATAAAAGGAGATAAAAAAGTTACACAAACGTTAGAAATCTAAGAAAAGTAGAAAGAGGCAAAATTTAAATGAGTCTCTTTGAGCTATTAAAAAATTAAAACAGGAAAAAAAGAGGAATGGTGGTAAGAAAAGAGGCAGAATAAAATAATTTTATAAATTTATTGACAGACATCAATTCTGTCCATAAAATTACTTTGGTTATCTATCTCCGTACGCATATATGTGAATTCAAAGAAAAATTGATTTATTTATCATTCAGACATGAGAATAAGAATATTAAAGTATGGGGGTTGGCGCGCTGAGCGCACAGGGGGCGAAACTCTACTAGTATATATATATATACTATTGGGGCTTCGTCCTCTGCACGCCCCGCGTTCCAACCCCACATTTCAACATTGTCATTTAAATCTGTTAAATGAGTTTACTAATTTATTAAATAAATGTTAAAAATTTAAGACTGATGATAACTCTAATTGATAATTAAGGTAAATATTGATTCATATGCATATGTATACAATATTTACACAATCGTTATTCTAACAGAAATAGTTATTAGCCTTTGTTCGTTATTTTTGGTCATTTTAGAATCAATTAGGGATATAAGTTTATATAAGATATCATTTTGAAATTTTTTTTTAATATGTGTAAATGAGATAGTTTATGTTATTATATTTTTTTCTTAGTTGTTATATAGATATTTATAAACTACATTTATCTTGTTTGTTTTATAACTATGAAGAGTTTCTATCCACTTATGTTCGTATAAATATAATTTTTAACTCAGTAACTAATGTTATTTATTAAACATTCAGCAACGTGTTAGAATTTCTTTTTTTTACATAACATAATAATATATAACGCATAAAATAATCTTAAACTTTTAATCTTTACTATTGTGCCTTATTAACCTATATAAATATCTTATATTTTTACATAAATCATCTTTCTCCTGCAAATCTCTCTATTATGTTTAAATCCTATATTTCTGACTAATAATATTATTTTTCATTTCATTTGTTGTTTTTTTTCTTCTTTACATAGCAATGTGTACTTCATATATTTTTCTCTTCCATTGCAGATCCTGCAGTCCATCACTTAATAACATCTAAACTCACCTATATCTTTTTATTTTCGCTTTACTTCTCTGGCTGCTTTTTATTTTTGTTTTACACCTAACGGATAATGGATGTGTCGATCATCATATAGTTTTTTTTTATTTTCTGATTGACAACAGTCTTTTTTCCTTTGTAAAATTATCTTTGTATTTGTCAAGTCTATTTTCCTACGTATCTCTTTTACAAATAATAGCGTTTTCCAATCCTCTACTTTTTCATGCACAACTTTAACTTCGTTGCGCATTTTGTGTAATTTTTATTGATAAAGTCCGTTAATTCTTTGATTAGGCATAAATAAGGCTGAGTGCTCTTGTCCATCATTTTTATGTCAAAAAAGTAAATTTATTCCCTTTTTTTTATGCCTACTTCTAGGCTAACCCCTTTTGCCTCCGTTTTTCATAAATATCCTGGTGTATTTTCATCTCAACCTAACATGATATTTGTAAGTCTGGATCTATTTTTTCCCCCATTTCTTCCTTTTTTTATTCCTAAATTTATTTCTACCTTGCCCATTTCCAGCTATTGAATACATCCTATGGTCCTTGCATCTGCACTTAACTTCATATTTTGAATCTGCATTCTACTATTTCTCTATATTTTTTTTATGTTCCATAGGCAAGTCTCAGCTACGTATGTGCAATATAATATAATTAATTAATTATTCCATGAAAAATATTATTTTATTAATTCTTTCTTCGTTAGCTCCTATGCTTAAGCCTAAAACTGCTTTGACTGCCCATTGTACCCTACATGTGTTTTTTTCTGTGTGCCACGGAAATTTTTTGTTAAGAACCACACTTCTGGGTCCATCAGTCGATGTCCTGGTCTAAAACTTCCAATGCCTCCAATTTAAATTGAAACAGATCTGTTTTTATCCTTTTTTGTTCCTAAAAATGATATTTTTTTTTTGTGCTTACATTCAGTATATTTTTTACTATATTTATCTAAGTCTTTCTGCATGGGTTTTTTTGTCGTTTAATTGCTGGGCACCTGAAATGACGTCATAAAATAATTTAAGACAGTAAATTTTGAGTTTGCCGACTGTTACCCCTCCTGCATTATTTTACAGCCACATATCGTGTATATTCTTTGTAAATGAACCCAAAATGACCAAGCTACATTAGCCCCCTAGCCTCACCACTTCCTTCTTCTTAAGTAAATTTTTGTGCCCCCTACTGTAATTATCTGTTTTACGTATATTTTTAGGTTCCCTCAACATTTTCTTCATTTTTAAACTTATCTCTCCCATTTAAAATTTGACCTGAAACATTTCTCCATTGAAGTCATCCAATTATGTTTTGAAGTTTACAAAAACAGCAAATCATTTATTGCCCATTTCCCCTATTTGCTTTTTAATTAAACAATTTAGTACACAAATAAGGCACCCTATTCTTCTTTTTTCTTTGATGCCAGTCTGACTCTTCTTTATTTTTTTACACTCCTTAATCTATTTTACTACTTTTTGAACGATTGTAATTGCTAATATCTTAAATACCACATTTTAAAAAGACACTTTCCTGAATAAAGCGGACTAGATCAGTGATGGACCCGGAAAAACTGGCCGCACCCAGTTTTTTTGTGCTTTTTTGTTTAAAATAGAGTACTGTACCTGAATGTTCATCTTGCCACCCGGAAATGTAGTCAAATATTATTTTGACTCACTTTGTATAAAAAAATCTATGAAGATTAAATTTTTTGTCCAAAAAAAATTGTTTTGCTTATTCCTTACCATAAAATAAACAAAAAATGTTCGTTAAAATTTTTCTTTAAACTCGATAGATTGTGAGTGAAAAATTCTTAAATTTCGGAAATTCAAGAAACGGGCAATTTTCAGCATTCAAAAAAATAAAAGAAAAAAAATTTTTTTCTACAGTAAAAAATGTTTTATGTATACGTTAATATGTATACACTCATTGCGCAGGTAGGTATTCATTAATTTGGGTGAGCTCCCTTTTTTTAAATGTTTAACAATACGTTTACGCGTGCTCCAGCGTGTATTTGTAACTAAGTATGTCTTTAAATATGTATGCTAGTCGGGGAGCCAGAGGTTCGAGAATCAGGTTGTACGTAACCAGAACTAAACATTACGAAACAGGAATCAAACAAAAGCTTTTAGCTTACATGGTAAGATAATACATAAAGGAATAAAAATGAGTCTTGCTACAATGTTAATTGTTGCAAAGTAACCGTGAAAACCGATGTTTTCCAGTTATCTGGCAATATCTCTGAAACAAAACGTTTCAGCGAAAAGCGTTTAACACGAGAGTTGTTCACCAAATGATTTTACGTAGGAATAAAGTAATTTAAAAAAATTAACAAATCATCTTTTCTACCAAAAATGAGTTTAAAAGTTGAAAAAGGCAAAAAAATAAATGTATTAAAAAAACAATGTTAAAATCGGTTTTGGTCTTCGAAATTTTAATATTTCATGAATATTGATATTGTTCATGATATGCGCCCAGTCATGTTGCCCATAAGCATGATAACGACCTATTGCAAAATTGTTCATTTAGAATTTTGACGGGCTGTAATTTCTGGTACCGCAATAGGATCCCGGTCAAACCAATTGGAATCAGTAGCTTCTAATAAACTCCATCGATATGTTAATTTACAAAAATTTTTGATGGGTAGTGTTTGTGTTCTTGACAAAAACCATTTATCGTGCTCTGTAACTTAGTCGATTTTAAACTTAAACATTTAAAAGAATGTCCATTCAATTGTACATAATTTTTCATAAATTGGGAAAAAAAAAATTGTTGTCGGACCAACATAAGCCCAGATACTAGACTTTTACTGATTTACTTGTAGTGCTTGACCTAAGGTATTTACATACTTTTAATTTTGACAGCTTACTGCCAAAGAGTTTAGCTACATTAAAAAATTTGTTTGGTACCTTGGAGTATAACGTAAGGTAGAGGGGGGTATACGATAGCAGGCAGGTATCTGTGGCCCCTCAATAATGTAAATAATAATGTTTTTTAACTTCTAAGTTAAATGCAAGCTAAGTCTAAAATGTTTGTTCTATTATCCTCTACATTTAAGGCGTCAAAAAATACTGTTTTTTATTAATGATATAATTTTTAAAATGCAAGTATCAAAAAAAAGGAAGGCATCAATTTTCATTTGCTAAAACCAACGTGATAATCAACAGTTGATTATTTACCCTTACCTAAGTATAAGTATAGTAAACAACAGAAATGAGCTTACCTCGCTAATCGTATTGAAAATATGAGACCGACACTTGTTAATTTAATTAATTAAGTTAATGTTAATCTTGAAGAAGATTCAACGAATCATCGACAACCATTACAAGTTGTCGATTCATACGTTATTCCACTTAAAGAAACCATCGTATGTTCTAGTCCTTATTCAATGCAAGAATTATTTGTTTGAAGTGATGGATCTCTAGTTATTCCACACCTAATAAATTTAAATAACATTTTTTAAGCTTATAAGTATCTGTCTATTATAAAAGTCAGCAATATGTGGTTAAAACAAAAAGTTAATCAAAAGTGTAAAAGGATTGTCATATAATATAAGTATTATGTTTGTAAAATTGCTAAGACTGTTTATTTATGTCTTAAGACAGTAACAAACTGTAAATAAGATGTTAGTGTACAGCCGGGAATAAATCAGAAATTTTATTTTTTATATTAAGTGATCCGACTAAATTTTGGGAAAACTACTACAAGTAAGTACTAGTACACATTTTGTTTGGCTCTGACCGTGCTACGTCTGCCCCCCTCGGTGCTATATCCTGCTTTGTAGTGAGGTATGCGTTGCATTTTTTAATCGATTACTTTACGAATTGTTTTTTCAGCATTATAATGCATTCCAGTAATTTGTCCATTAATCTATTTTTTAATGAAATCATCGTAACTTTTAAATATTATGGTTAATTAAAGTTGGGTTGCCACGTGTACCCCCCTTCACCATACATGGACTGCACTATAGCCCAAATGTTTTCTTTGCAGCGCAACTCCTCCGTTTGCTCTGAGAGATTTTTATAATACCTTTTCGAGGTACCAAAAGTTACACTAATGCTTTCATTGAGCGCACAGTCCAGGATCCATCGAATAAGTTCAAACGAGACTTATTCTCTAAGTCTTTGTTTTGTTTATCCGAAAAGGCCCGCAGCATGCATAAAATTCTCACCTTTGGATGAGATACAGTAGTGAGAACGCAATGGCCTTAAAATCAACTTGTTGCATTCTTTCAACTGTAGCTTAACTCTTTATAAATTTTTCAAATTGGCTCTAGAAGAAATCAAAAGTGCGGGAAAAAGCTTGGTATTTAAGCCCTTATCAAGGAAAAAATGATAGACTGGACGGTAGTGACAGGCGATTGAAGTTTTAATATTTAAATTTATCGTCACTAAGCTTTTATACTGTTTATAGGTTTAACTTACGACACCCGTAGTTATCGCTATATTTAACATTTTTTACTATATGTGGGCTTAAATTAATGGTCATATTACACGCTTTTTAATGATTACAAGACTAATACTGTTGCTTTATCTTAAAGCGAGTCATAGTTAAAACAGTGATAGCGTGATTTTAACGAAAAATTCGGTTTTCCGCTGTTGCGTTCTTACTGCTGTAGCTCTTTCCAGGGTGATAACTTTGGGTATGATGCAGGCCTTTCCGGATAAACAAGACAAAGACGAAGAGAAGAAGTCCTGTTAAAACTCAATCAATTGATCCTGGACGGACAGTGTGCTCTAAAAAAACGTCAGTGTAACTTTTGGTACCTATAAAAGTGAAAAATAAAAGGAGATTTCGTCATATATGTTCGCAAAGTCCATAAGTCACGAAAGAGGGTGAAGGCTTGACGAATAACTAATACCAAAATTTTCCTACTCACCGACTTTTGCTAGGAAAAATCAATAGGGACAGATGTCTCTCTGTAAACCAGGATACAACTAGGAGGTTATATATTGTGGTTTCGTACAGTTTTAACGACAATTAATAAGAGTAAGAGTGAATGAAACCGAACGCATGCAAAGCTCCTAAAATAAACGAAAAATACCGATATTGAACGATTGTAACGTTTTTTTTCTCCTTATAACCTTGCTTTAGCAAAAAATACGTTGCGGAATCGAGAAGTACGGGACAAACACGCATTATTAGTGTTTGGTTTTAAACCGTATTGTTTGCTATGGCAGGCAGAGACTTTTACGATTTTAATTGATGCGTCGAAGCTGTCACCTAATGTTTATATTTATACGATGATTCGTGTGTAGCTTATCTACTTGCACACTTGACAAAATTAATTTTTTTCGTAAGTCACGTCAATTGCTAAGTCGTATGACAGTCAATTTTAGATAACTATGAGCCAACACGAGTTATGTGATGTCACCGACGTTGTGTAACAACCACGTTTGGAACAAATCACTTTTGTCAAGTGTACATTTGTAACATCTTAGAGATTATGCCGGGTTTTATACATTCATAGCAATAATATTGCTTGTACACTGTAGTCAACGTTTATCTTTCCTCATGTTCATGCTGTCCTTGTCTGATGTAACTTTAAATATCTTAGCCCCCTATAAAGAGATATTAACGAATAGTGCTAAGCGTAGCACCAAAGTCAGTCCGCGCACCGCTGCTGAGCTGAACGATTCATTCAGTTTGCTACTGTACATACACATACTTCATTGTAAATATATCAGCGCAAATAATAGCAACTCGATTATTTCACTTATTTTTTGTCTTCCGATTACTGCTCGCGATTTGGGTAGGACTTGGCTCACAACGGAAACAGCCCTTCCCCTAACAATGAAAATGGAAGAGAATTCTGTAAGTATCTTTATTGCCAAGAAATTAAATTTACAACTAAGACTTTACATGACACTGAGCGGGCCTCACCAAAGTGTTATATATAGGTACGGCGCGCGATAGGCACCAGACCTTACTAACGCAGCAAAGCGATCGCGCGACCAAGCCGCATTATGGGCTTCCTCAAACAAATGATTTCTGGAAAAGTATTTTTGCCATCGATACAAAACAAATTCTTTTATTTATCTAAACTCTTTGGCCGTAAGCTGTCGAAATTAAAAGGATATAAATAATTTATGTTAAGCACTACAAGTAAATAAGTCAATATCTAGTATCTCGGCTTGTTTTCGTCTAAAAATTTTTTTTTTTTAAATTCATGAAAAATTATTTACAATTGAATGGACTTTGCTTCAAATCTTTAAGCTAAAAATTGAAAAAGTAACAGAAAACGAAAAATGGTTTCTTGTTCATATAAAAAAACTACTTTTAAAAAATTTTTGTAAATCGATATGTCGATAGAATTTGTTAATACCTACTGAATCCAATGGGTGTTACCGGGATCCTGTTGCGGTGACAGAAATTAGATCCTGTCAAAGTTTTAAATGAACAATTTTGCAATACGTTGTTATTATGTTTATGGGCAACAGGACCGGGTGCATATTGTTACTAATACCAATATCTATAAAACATTAAAATTTTAAAGACTGAAACTGATGTTAACATTTTTTTTTTATACCTTTTATTCTCTTGCCTTTTTCAACTTTTGTGCTTATTTTTGGTAGAAAAAATTACTATTTATTATTGTAACAATACTTTACTTTTACGTAAAATTATCCGTTGAACAACTTTTGATCGGAACATTTTTTGCTGAAACCTTGTGTCTCGGAGATATTGCGAGGAAACTGGAATAAAGCGCTTCTTACGGTTACTTTGCAACAAGTTACATTGTGGTGGAGCTCCTTTTTATTCGCTTTTTTAATATTTTTCTATGTGATCTAAGCGCTTTTGTTTTATTTCTCATTCATTATATTTAGTTCAGATTATGGTAAAAACACCCTGGCTCTCCGGCTATGCTTGCATATTAAATAATGAATTTTCCGTAATTCCTTTTCACAAAATGCACAGTTAAACATAAAATTGAAATTTACCGCTAGCAACAGTGATTGTTTGAACAAATTATTATGAACAATTCGTCAAATTCAGTATAAAACTCGAAAAAAAATTTGTTCGTTGTTTTGTGTATTTTTTATAACAAATTCTAATGATTATGTGTATTTAAACCAAATAGTTTAAAAAATGCAATTTTATGAATTTAAAACAACGCGCGCACCTTGTCACTTGTATCATGTTGATATACCTGCACTAAGCCGCGACAAATCTATTTAGGGTATTAGGTTATTGGAATTAATTGTATTCATATCCAAAAATTCTCTACCAGACTAATTCGTCAGGCCTTCACCCTCTTTCGTGACTTATGGACTTTGCGAACATATCTGACGAAACCTCCTTTTATTTTTCACTTTTCAAGGTACCAAAAGTTACACTGACGTTTTTGTAGAGCACACCGTCCGTCCAGGATCAATTGATTAAGTTTTAACAGGACTTCTTCTCTTCGTCTTTGTCTTGTTTATTCGGAAAGGCCTGCATCATACCCAAAGTTATCACCCTAAAAAGAGCTACAGCAGTAAGAACGCAACAGTGCAAGAACCGAATTTTTTGTGAGAATCACGCTTTCACTGTTTCAACTATAACTTGCTTTAAGATGAGGCAACAGTATTGGTTTTGTATTCAAACAAAAGCGTGTAATATGACCATTAATTTAAGCCCACATAAAGTAAAAAATGTTGAATATAGCGATAACTACAGGTGGTTCAAGTTAGAGATAAAAACAGTATAAAAGCTTAGTGACAATAAATTTAAGCATTAAAACTTCAATCGCCCGTCACTACCGTCCAGTCTATCATTTTTTTCTCAATAAGGGCTTAAATTACAAGTCTTTTCACGCGCTTTAGATTGCTTCTATAGCCAATTTTAAAAATTTATAAAGAGTTAGGCTACAGCTAAAAGACTGCAACAACTTGATTTTGGGGCCGTTACGTTCTCACTACTGTATCTCTTCCAAAGGTAAGAATTTTATGCATGCTGCGGGCCTTTTCGGATAAACAAAACAAAAACTAAGAAAATAAGTCCCGTTTGAACTTATTCGATAGATCTAGGACTGTGCGCTCAATGAAAGCATTAGTGTGACTTTTGGTACCTCGAAAAAATGTAATTAAAATCCCTCGAAGCAAACGAAAGACTGGCGCTGCAAAGAAAACATTTGAACTATAGTGTAGTCCATTTATGGTGAAGGGGGGTACACGTGGCACCCCAACTTTAATTAACCATAATATTTAAATGTCACGATGACTTCATGAAAAAATAGATTAATAAACAAATTACTGTAGTGCATTATAACTCTGAAAAAAAAATTCGTAAAGTAATCGGTTAAAAAATGCCACGCATACCTTACTACGAAGCAGGATATAGCACCGAGGAGGGCAGACGTAGCACGGTCAGAGCCAAACAAAATGTGTACTAGTACTTACTTGTAGTAGTTTTCCTAAAATTAAATCTGTTCACTTAATATAAAAAATCAAATTTTTGATTTAGTCCTAGCTGTACACTAACATCCTATTTACAGTTTGTTACTGTACTAAGTCATAAATAGACAGTCTTAGCAATTTTACAAACATAATACTTATAATATATGACAATTATTTCATGCTTCTGATTAACTTTTTGTTTTAAGCACATATTGCTGACTTTTATGATTGACGGATACTTTTAAGCTTTATAAACGTTATTTAAATTCATTAGGTTTAAAATAACTAGAGATCCATCGAAGTGAACAAATAATTCTTGCATTGAATAAGGACTCGAACATACGATGGTTTCTTTAAGTAGAATAACGTATGAATTGACAACTTGTAATGGTTGTCGATTAATCGTTGAACCTTCTTCAAGATTAACATTAACCTCATTACTTATATTAACAAATGTCGGTCTCATATTTTTAATACGATTAGCGAGGTAAGCCCATTTCTGTTGTTTACCATACTTATACTTAGGTAAGGGTAAATAATTTCCTGTTGTTATCACGTTGGTTTTTCCAAATAAAAAATGATGCCAACTTGACTTTCGATACTCCTATCTTAAAAATTATTTAATTAATAAAAAATGGTATTTTTTGACGCCTAAAATGTAGAGGATGACAGAACAAACATTTTAGTTTTAGTTTGCATTAAACCTAGGAGTTGAAAAACATTATTATTTATATTATTAAGGGGCCACAGATACCTGCCTGCCATCGTATACCCCTCTCTACCTTACGTTATACTCCAAGGTACCAAACAAATTTTTGTATGTAGCCAATCTCTTTGGCAGTAAGCTGTCGAAATTAGAAGTATATAAATAATTTAGGTAAAGATCTACAAGTAAATCAGTAAAAGTCTAGTATCTCGGCTTATGTTTGTCCGATAACAATTCTTTTTTTTTTAAATTTATGAAAAATTATGTTCAATTGAATGGAAATTCTTTCAAATGTTTAAGAATGAAATTGACTAAGTTACAGAGCACGAAAAATAATTTTTGTTAAGAACACAAACACTATATAAGCCTTACCGGCTTTTCGATGTCACCCTGTCCTCCACCTTTCACAAATCTCGACCTACTGTATCAATCTTGCCATCGCATAATATGAAGCATATCAGTGCAAGTATCAGTCCTGTTCGTCTACGGCTAAGATCACTAGCACGCCGTACTGAAGAGTTCAGCTAGTGGTCGAGAACGAAACGAATTCGTTTCCTTCCTTTTTCCTTCGATTCCTTATTTTTCCTTTACCTTTCTTAACAAGCGCCAAGTATAAATAAAAGGCTTGTAGCAAAATTATACTTGTGTTATACTATGCACAGTGTGTATATATTGTGATAATCTTGTAGATCTTGGAAGGTTTTACACTACTACGTGAAAAACTTAGTAAGTAGTACAGTATTTTTTAGCTATACATGTATTCAATTATCATCAAGTAAAAATGCACCAAAATTAATTATTATTATATCTATATAAGCCTTACCGGCTTTTCGGTGTCACACTGTCCTCCACCTTTCACAAATCTCGACACACTGTATCAATCTTGCCATCGCATAATATGAAGCATATCAGTGCAAGTATCAGTCGTGTTCGTCTACGGTCGATTCTTTAATTTTCCTTTACCTTTCTTAACAAGCGCCAAGTATAAATTAAAGGCTTGTAGCAAAATTATTCTTGTGTTGTACTATGCACAGTGTGTATATATTGTGATAATCTTGTAGATCATGGTAGGTTTTACACTACTATGTGAAAAACTTAGTAATTATTACAGTATTTTTTAGCTGTACATATTTATTTATTTGTATAAAATTATTACTTATCGCTTATTTCCATAGATCCCCTGAAGAATGCAGAAGCTACTTCAAAGTCACTCTCACCGAACGTCTCTGAAAAAAGATGCATTATTCCGATTTTAGACGAATCCTTTCATAAAAGCGCTCGAACATCGTTAAACATTTCCGAAACAACCGATTGCAGCCGAAGCCGCTCCTTGATAGACCCTTAGGATCTTCTGTATTGCCTAAACATCATATTCGGCAAATAGACAGACACACAGCAATAAAACGTGACCATTCGTGATACAACTGATGAAACAGATGACATGTGACCTGTACGCTAGAGCTAAATAAAAAATAAAAATGTACTATACACTTGAAGCACCTTAAACAAAATAACCAAATGACTTGCCCGCTTACACTATTTATGATTAAATCTTTTGTTTACTATGTAAGAGTGTAAACAGACCAGTCTATTGGTTTTCTGAAAAACGTACATAAGATAATAATATCTTACGAAGCAACCATACCTAAGCAGTAATAGGCTAAGATCTCCCTGTGAAAGTCCACAGATCTATATTGGACAAAGTGGTTAAGTAAGGGGAGAAAAGCTTTTATGAATATAGAAGACTTGTTAATTTATTAGGTAAACGGAAGAAAGTATACACGGGTGTGATCACCTCATAGGCTGGAGACATACTAGCGATACGCGCACAACGCGCAACGCAATGCTTAATAGAGGCGCTTAAGTACACACACCGTACCAGTGCCTTTGGGCGCATATACACAGGTATGCATAGATATGAGAGTGAGAGAAACTATCTGTAATACTTCGCCTTTTCTCACACTCAACAAAAAAAAAAAAATATTAATCAGTAACATCACTCTGGCTGACACTATCTTGCATTTTATTGAATAGTAATTCAGGCAGAGCCTTTGTAAACACATCTGCCGTTTGATCTTTTGATGACACATGGATTACAGAAATGTCACCTGATTCGCATTTTTATTTGAGAAAATAGTACCAAGTATCAACGTGCTTGGCTTTACGATGATTCTTGAAATATTTTTTCAAATATATAGCACTCCTTTTATCTACGTATACTGGGATGCTTGAGTCACGTCTATATGCTATATTATTAAGTAGTTTCTTGAGCCACGGAGCCTCTTGTGCAGCTGTTAGAGCATCAACGTACTCTTAGTTGGTCGTGCTAAGTGTTACCAGCTCCTGACGCCTGAAAGCCCAGGTGATTGCAGCACCGGCCATTATAAAATCATATCCAGAAGTCGACCTTTCTGTCTCGAGATACCCAGCGTAGTCCGAGTCAGAGTACCGCACCTTACATGGTTTGTTGCCTGAGGTGAATTTAAGGCCTAGATTTTTAGTACCTTTTAGGCAAGCAAGGAATTGCTTTACAGCCTGCCAGTGGCTTGCATTGAAACAATTTTGGAATCTACTCAGGTAGCTAAGGATATAATTAGGAGCTTAATCAGGCCTGGAATCCATGGCAATATACATAAAAGCCCATATTGCTTGTCTATAAGGTGCTCGGCACTCACTTGTACCATTTATATCTGCCAATTGCTGATGTACACCCGGTTTAGCAAGCACATGACTAGAATAAGCATCACTTATTATAAATCTGTTGAGCACATGCTTACGTACGTATTTTGACAAATAAAAAGACTTAGTGCTCCTCTGTTTCTACTAATCTCCAAGCCAACAAATTATCTTGCATTGCCCTATAGTTTTTTCGAAATTTTTACGCAACTCAAACAATATGTATTTTAGCACTTTACTTCTCTAAAGACCAAAAGTCCATTATCAACAAACAGGGCCAAGAGAAGTAGAAGGCAATTGCACTTACCAGTAAAAATAAACTTTTCCACCTCACTTTCTTTAATAGTATTACAATTAAAAAGCGCTTTAATGTTGCATTCCAACAACGAAGCACTTGTTTGAGTCCGTAGTTTGACTTACGCAACATGCACACCACATCATCATGCCCTCGCACATTCACAGCACCACTCGCATCACTCGTCACACTACTTGAACGCGAGTTCCATCATTTCAGTACTTCTATGCAAATTTATTCTTTCAAATCGCAGTAGAGGAAGGCCGACTTTACGTCAATGGTCGCAGAATCCAAGTCCTACTGTGGGACGTGAGCCAGCAACACTCGCAGGGAGTTATAACCCACGACCGGTGCAAAGGTTTCAC
>JAPYYV010004133.1:0-26153 GCA_030522625.1 Copidosoma aretas
TGTCTCCTGCTGCTCAAGTGCTTATCAATGGTTCGGGACGCACGACGGGAGCTCGGCGTACTGCTGATTCTGCTCATCGCTTGGCATGCAACGCGAGAGTGCGCCGAGGAAGGGAGCGGACGCTCGGCTTCGCATCGCTGTACCGAGGCGCGTCGGAAGACAATAGTATGGTGGATGCCGATTTTGATGTTTGGGAACGATTGTCGATGTATTTTTTTTTCTTTTCCGTACAGATCGCACGTGAGTTTTGTCCACACTAATCGTGCGATCGATCCTTGATGAATATTGTACAGTCATCGTAATATTTAATTATTCATAACATCGAATAAATAAATGAATACAAACTTATCAAACACTTCGAAAGAAAATGGTTTTTTTTTCCAACAATAAAATACACGCTATACCTCCTTCGAAAAAAAAAAAATTGTTTTCTTCATCGCCACTCAAAAACCGCTGCAAACAGATTAGCAAAAAGCTGCCTCGACAGCTGTTCTTCTGCTTTTATTTGATGAAAAAATTATTTGAATAAAGTATTTTTATGCTCTATGATGTGGAATTATTTTTAAAATGAGAATAGTACAAGAAATCTTTTTCAAATTATTTTATTTCGAAAACAATTGGACCAATTATTCGAAATTATTTCTAAAATTGATATACGTAACATGAAGAAAATGTTATTGAAATATCGTGCATGTTTCCAGTTACAATTTTTGAAGAAAATCGTAGTACCCCAATGTTAAAAATATAAGAAAGTGGTGTATCGAAATGATGAAAAATGGTTCAATAAAGTTATTTTCATGCTTCATAGAACAGTACTCTTTTTGGGATCATGATTTTTTCAATCGAAATTTATCAAAAACCTGTTCTTTTAGAGTGAAAAATTCGTTTTAAAAGTCCGAACAAGGTACATAACTATGTTATTATAATTTAACCGCCACGAGCAAAAGGGAATAAACATTTTTATCCCTGAATATAAAAATCTGTCAACAGGTTCTCAAGATATGACTTATTTTTCACAAAAATCTTAGTGTTTTATTCAGAAAAAATGTGCAAAGGAAAATGATGCAGAATGTGATCTAAAGCTATTCTAACACTCTATGAGATATAACTATTTAGGGAGTCAAATTAAAAATATTTTTTACGCTTAAAATAGCAAAAAAACATTTTTTGACCATCAAAAATCGTTATAAAAACCTTAATAAGGTAAAAAACTCAACTTTTTTTCCGAGCCACTGTAAGGATAACAAAAATTTCAAGCCCAGAATCATTGAAATCAACCGTTGGGTTCCTGAGATATGACTGATTGACTGATATCACATATTATATGACACACATACACACACATACGGACTTCTCCTAAAAATGGTATTTTTTCATTCTAAACATTACAAAAAACATGTCTGACGCGTTTTTAAGGAATATTTATTTTTTACCGATATAAAACTTTGTCATGAGGGAGCGAAAAATATTAAAATATATTTTTGCAAAATATTAAATTCGTTCAAGAATATTATAAAATTTATTGAAATAATTTTTTCAATACTTCGACACCCTTCCGTTCTGAATCTTTTTTTCTTTTAAATAAAGTGTATTAATACCGCTGAAAAAAATTTTTCAAGCACCACATGACAAGTGATGATGAAAAAAATTTCCAGCACAAAATAAGCATCATATCATTCGGAAACAACTTCTTCGCAAAATATTTAAAAAGTGCTTATACACATCCATGGCAACAGTGCATTTGCAAGTACCATTCGATTGTCACGACTTGCACGCTAGCTCACTAAATGCCATTCACCAGCAAGGACGTAAAAATTCAACGTACTTTATTTTCCAATCTACCGTCACGTAAGTGCAAAATGTCAAACTCGGGTGAAGCTCAGGAAGCACAAGTGGTAAATACATACAATATATATTTGGGTGATCTGCTCGATACTTGCTTACCGATCACTGTGCCACACATAAGATAGAGATATGTGTAAATGTAATTTTTTTTTGCCCTCGATTGGCGGCAGTCTATAATGATACCGTCGACTACAGAGGAATTTAATAAAGCTCTGGCATCATCACCTGCGATGGCTGCGATCCGTCTCCCATGAATATGTGTGTCTCGAAGAACTTGTTTTTTGCCGCAGCTTTTGCGTTGATTTAATCAGACGCATCGCTAAACAAATGATGTTCTTATTTTTATTATTACATTAATCAGAACGAAAGTTACTAGTTGCACTTGAGTTGAAGAATGACGATGGAAAATCTTATTCGCAGTAAAAGTATAGCGCGGTCCAGTCACTTTTCAGTTTTAAGTTGAAAAGAGTTTGGATTTAAGAATTGGTTGAATTAAAAATATTTACAAGAAGGAAAGTTTCGATCGAGCGTTTAAGTTCAAAAATGACTAAAACGCGCTGATCTTCCCATTATAATACCAACTTGAATCTAAAATTTATTCAACATTCTTTAGTTACTTAGTGCCCAAATTACAACTAGTTCCAAACGCTTTTGATTTATGCTCTTTGAACAGCTATCGTAACAAATCATACTTACTCTGCAGTTCGAGACGAATTGATAATTGACTAGAATATCCCCACTGCAGGTGATTTGGATGATAAGTGCTAGCATTTCTGTCCGAGAAATGGTCAGCCCTGACGTCAAAGTTTTCGTAGATTTCTACATATAGGTTTTGTTGAATGCCGGTACAGTAGGAATTAACTCTTATCCCATTCTATTTCGTATGCGATGAGGAAACCCAACCCAAATTTGAATTTACGCGTAATAAAAAAAAAAAAAATTTTTAAGGCACACTTCTGAAATAAATGTTTTCCTGTTCTGTATACACCCTCAAAAATAGGAAAAAAATTGTGTACAGGTACTTTAGGCTTTGTGACGCTGTTTATTATAAAAAAAAAAAAAAAAAAAAAAAATATTTTGTTGCATTTTTTTTTTTTATTTTTTGGTATTTATATAATCAAAAGATTATTGGTATCTTGTAAGTTTTTCGAAAAACGCAATTTAAAAAAGTTATAAATTTTCTAAATGATGGTGACTTTTTATACAAATTGGTTGAAAAGCAAAATTTTCAACCGTAGAAAATACGTAACTTTTTTCTGTTGCATTTTTCGAAAAACTTACAAGAGACCTTTTATTCTTGGAATAGGTTAACTTGCGCGAAAAAATGTGTCTGGTGCAAAAAAGTATAATTCATTTTTATTTGTTCAAACAAGTGCGTAATAAACAGTGTCACAAAGCCTAAAGTACTTGTACACAATTTTTCCCTTATTTATGAGGGTGTACATCAGAACGGAAACAAAATTATTTCAGAGGTGTGCCTCAAAAGAATTTTTTTTTTTTTTTATGACGCGTAAAGTCAAATTTTGTTTGGATTCCCTCAGATATGCGATAGGCAAAACTTTCTGATGAATCGATGATTTTGTAATTGTAAAACACTATAGAAAAGCACAATTCAATGTTCTTTTAGTTGTTATTTTTAGCTGCCATCACATTAATGAAATTACACACGTATACGGATGAAATAATTGAATAAATAAAATAGGAGCGCATATCTATATTGCTACGACGAGTAACAATTGAAAAACATAAAATATTTCAACGTGGCATTTCTATATTATGGACATTAAATTTTAAAAGTCTGTTTTTGTTAATAAGTTTTATAATTGTTACAAGAAACTATTGTTATAATTTTAATGACGAATGATATTGTACTTGAAATTGTTTTCCCAATATTTTTGTCAATTTGGATTAATATTTTTTTGTATTAATTTACAATTTACATATCAATGATGATTGGGAAAATTCCAATTAGTGGGTTTATTAAAAACATGAATCGGTTGAGGAACGTCTGGAAAATGCTGTTACTACAACAACCTCCATAGCGATAAGATTTATGAATTTTAAAATCTTTTTTGACAAGCTCTCAGCTTTATTCGTATTTTTAGTTTGGTATTCAATACACTCTTAACTGCGAATGTTTGAACCGCTATTCAATGTATCTCGAAAAAAACATATTTTATACTCGAATAATAAGTAGTCCAGAGAAGCATTGGCAGTTTTCAAGAATAATTTCAATTGCGAAAAATTGAAACGAGAAAAATCCGAAATGAATGAGAACACGGAAAAGCAATCTTGTAAAAAACACAAAGACATGTGACAAAAAAAATTTGGAGGTGCTGGGATTTGAACCCAGGACTTTCAGCATGCGAAGCAGACACTCTACCACTGAGTTACACCCCCAAGATGACTATAGTTGGGATAAAAAGCGGTATGAAGAACACACAAAGCTCGCCGCCGCGGCACTCGCGCACGAGAGTATATAGAGAGACAGAGTGAGACAGAGTCGACAGTCGACACAGAGAGTATTGAGAATCGATAAAAGTTCGACTTACGACTCCGCGCGTGATTCAAATATTAATAGGAAAGCTTTAGCCGAGTTGCGATTCATAATATTATTAATTCAATCGATAGTACGATCGAAGATTTGAGGTCAGCTTGACTCGATTACTCTGGGGAATATCCAAATTGATTCATCGCAATGTAAATGGATTCGATCAAAAATCAATAAATGTGCAAATAACATGGAAAACTTGCTACAGTAAATATCTGTTCTCACATAATATTTTTGCAAGTACTGCCTTGTTGAAATAAAAATTAATAAAAAATTAACTCTTTCACGTTGATAAAAAAAGTGAATTTCATGAATCTTCTGGCACAGTGAAAATTGGAACACTGTACTATTTGTCACGATACCGAGGTACAGACAAAATATTACCTTTTCCTCAACCGGTTCGATTTTTTACCATACTGAACGATTCATTTTTTCAAAGATCGTTGATATTTAAATCGTGAGAAAAAAAAAATATACATTAAAGTGTGGCAAATTTATATTTCTCGCGCTGTTTTCAGTGTGGAAAAACCGATTTCCCGCTCGACGAGCCACCCACACTGTATACGAGAGATGGATCGCAGCCATCACAGGTGATGATGCCAGAGCTTTATTAAATTTCTCTGTAGTCGACGGTATATCATTATAGTATCGGTATGATAGAAGTGGTACAGCCAATAGAAGGAAGGAACTGCCGCCAATCGAGGGCAAAAAAAAATTACATTTACACATATCTCGTGGCACAGTGATCGGTAAGCAAGTATCGAGCAGATCACCCATATGTGTATGGTATGTATCAACCCTTGTGCTTTCTGAGCTTCACCCGAGTTTGACATTTTGCACTTTCGTGACGGTAGATTGGAAAATAAAGTACGTTGAATTATGATCTTATGCACTGTGATTAACATCTTTCGTTAAAGATAAGTAAAATGTATTCGAACAATTTAGTTGCTCGTCTGAGAATTAAAAAATACATGAAATCAGAGCGAAGGAAACCATGAAAAATAAAAAAAAATTGAAATACTATTTTCAGTGACTATAATGCTCAGCATGTTGATGCCCGTTTTAAATAATATATAATATGGATGATAGAAAATGTTGCGATGGGTCCAAACATCAGCGATGCATTTCCAAGTCAAAATTGAATATTTAAGAATCAATAATTCTCATTAAAAAAGACAGGCGTGCGCTCATAGAATAAAACTACAGGCAATACTATCTAGCCAATGAAAAAGTGAATCCTAAAAATGTGTTTCAGTTTCGTCATAATAAAAATATGAAAATTATAAAATCATGTAATTTTTATTACAAATTAAAACAAAACGTTATAATACATCACTTTGTGTATTCTGTTTATTCAAGTGGATCTGTGAGTATTTTTACGTGATATATATCGATCGATAGTCGTCGGTGCGTTTGCTCACTTTTCTTTACATTTAATTTGTGCCTCTATGCAATACGTTGCTTTTATTAGAATTACCAAAGAATGTAATTAAATTATAGATACTTGGTATAAAAAGTATGTAGTAAAAGACATAATACTTTTCAGGTCACAAGAACAATTTATAAATCAGCCTTCAAGATTCGATGAAACGAAGCGTATATCATTGTCACTTAAAAATAATGCAAAAAATTGACCACCAAAAAATTAGAAAATTCTCACTTGCATGATTTTTCACGCATAAAACGTCTGAAATAATATTTAAAAATGTATAACATTCATCAAAAACGTAATTTCCACTCAGTTCACGGTCATATAAAAAATATACTCCATAAAGATGTTCTACTAAAAAGGAAAAATTATACCACAAACAATTTCAGCTCAAAAAAAATTAATAATTTAAATAGTCAAGGGCACGGGAAAAAAAACATCTTTCAAGTTAATTCTTTCAATTAAAACAGTTTTTATTTTTTTTCTCTTCAAACTAATCGTTACGCACTTTTTTTTTTTTTTTTTTTTTTTTTTTTTTTTTTTTTTTTTTTTTTTTTTTTTTTTTTTTTTTTTTTTTTTTTTTATGCTTTTTTTTTTTTTTTTTTTTTTTTTTTTTGTTTTTTTTTTTTTATACTTATAAAAATGTCAGTTTTATAATAAAATTTGTTGACTGTCTTTAATTCCATTTTCATCTTTGCTATGCACACAAGGAATGCAAGAATTCTCACTACATGATTTTGTTACAGTGGATTTAAAAAAAGCAGTTTTCATTCCTAAAAGCGTTTCACCGTAAAGGATTAATATATTTTACGCTTCACATTTTGCCTTCATTCAGTTTACAATTACATGCACACAACCAATCATCATTAATTTTCATGTACAATGTTTACGGTGTTTATATTGCGTATACCAGTCTGACAGTACAAAGAGAAGCATCAGTTTTCATAATAATTAATTAATAGCTTTAAAAGCCATTGGTTCCAAAACGAATTCACCTTTATGAATTATTCAATACTTACAGAGCACGATCTCTTGACTCGTATATCACTGACAGAATCATTGTAGCCATCTCACATTGTCAACATTAATACATTTGTTAGCCTTATTAAAGGTTTTATTAAATCTACACGTACAAAAGTCGAGAACGGCTTCACTATATTGCTCTTAGGATATATTATCAATACAACTTTGATTTTGTAAAATTGAAACCTCATCACTGTGATAGAAAAATTATTCAACTACAATACTCAGAAGCATCATCGTTTTTCACTATTTTTCGTTATTTTACCTCTGGCTAGGAAACTGTTGATAGAAACTTACCAATATGGCAAGAGCCATAATATTAATGGCTGTACCTCGTTCACTGTTCAAGTTTTTTGAAATATTTTGAACGGATGGAAACAAAAAAACAACACTATAAAAATAAATTTTTTTAATCAAATTTTCCTTCACAATATGCTTTGATGATCATACATATTATTAATATCAACTCCAAAAACATATACGAAAATACCTAACCAGAGATGAACAAATGGAAAAAAAAACACTGATCAATCTTGAAAATTTGCAATAAAAAGTTAAGCTTCCGATCGAGATTTATATCGAACCATGGAGTTCGAATCCATTCACAAAGACAGCACACGACACTGAGGGTGAATACATAAAAAGTTTCAGCAGCCTTTGTGTAAAAACTTAGTATTTTTTTTCAAAATACCATCTTCATTTGTATAAACCATATTAAAAAACACCTTTTCATTTTTTCATCACTGTTTAAAATAATATATCATATTCTTTCGCTCACACAGACACGCTTTAACACTGCAAAAGGTATATCTAAGCAGCTTATCAGGAGAGACCCAAGTTTTTTTAAAATTCATTACTGACAGACATACACACACGCAGAGGGTAGAGACATGCCAAATGCGGCAGTGCCACTACGATGTCATCATATCGCTGCCGGAGTTTGTCGAGTTTAAGCTAGGTCCTCTTAACGAGTCATTGATGTCCCTTCGAAACATTGAAAGATTTTGTGTAAACCTTAAAAAAAAAAAAAAAATTATTTGAGGTGTTTTATTAACCAAATATATATTACGTAAACATTACATTGAATCATCCCGTACCTATCTCTATTTTTTGTGAGTAAATTCCTTTCAATGCCATCCATGAGATTTTCGAACCACTGTACCATTGAGGCTTGCTTATCCACTGGTTGATTTCTTATAATATTTCCCCTCAACTGATTAAAATACTGGAAAAAAATATATTTTTGACAAATAATTATAAACATTTTTGCATGTTTAACTAAAATATATGTGCATAATACTAACGTCTTCATTCAAAAGAATAAGACCTAAGAGGGGTCTCGACATGCTCCACTGATTTCGACAATCCTCGAACATTATCACATTTAAAATAGTACTCAGTATTTGTTGAAGAATTTCAGGATGCTGTTTCAAAACTTGCAAAAACAAGTCGCTGCCAGTTGGCACAACCTTCTTTTTACCAGGATAAATGCCTGATTTATTACAAAGTTTAATTTTAGTATAGTATAATGAATCGCGTGAACAAGTTATGAAATGGAAACTTACCTGGTTGATACAGTTGCTTAAACAAGTATGTTACAATATGATCTAGAGTTACACAACAACCACTACAAATCATTGTATCTGAAATTTAAATGAGAAATCTCAGTGAAAAAAGCTGCAATGGTCTTTTAAGTTAAAATATTTGATAATTGAAACAGATGCTAGAATTGACTTTTTACAACAAATATGTATTCAATATCAGAAACATAACGCAAGCCATGCAAACAAACTGTAAATGGATAAAATCAAAATGTTAAGGATATACTAGTTTAGCAGATGTGTGCGGCTGAATGTGTGACTAGACCTGTTTCAACGGTCTAGGTGTCTCTCTTCGATTTTCCTCTTTGTGCCTATGACGTAGCTACTAACAAACTTTTCATAATTTAAAGAGCATACTTTACTATGCGGGAGCAAATTAGAATTCCTATTTATTGTTCTTCAAAAAAATGCATGAAGACGGATACATTTTTAGCATAAAATTCAGTATGAAACACATCGTTTTTTCGACAATTTTATCAAGAAAAATGATTATTTTTTTATACTAAAAAAAAACCAGCAAAAATGCATAAAAGTACTACTAGGTGACTTCAAAATAAAACGTGTGTCAACTGATGAAAAAAATTCCATGACAAAAATAAATACAAATGTATGAATGTATACATAATATCTAATCATCTAAAAACATAAATTATACATTCTCAAGCTAACTAGGACAACTAAGGGGGGGGGGGGGGGGGGCTATATACAATCCACGAAAGGGGAGAAACAAAAAAGAGGCGGGTGGGAGGGTGTAGAATTAGGCGGAATTTTAGAAAACAATCTTCAGCCGCACAGACCTGTGTAGGAGTCTTTAAGCGCACCTAGTGCCGTGAGGCCCTCGCTGATGCTCGACAAAATGTACAAGAATACGCTCGGCTCCAGGGTCGACAGAAAGGCCATGTGATCTTGTGCTAGGCACTCGAGTAATTGATAGTAAGTAACCGACAGCTTTGGATAATCCTGCAAACAACCGCAATTATAGGCAACCAGATCTTACTAAGTTAATACAGATCTTAATTGCCACTTACCAAGAGATCGCTCTGCGATATGCTGAGCAGCAACTTGGCAAAAGTATTCAGCGCGTTGTCAAGCGCCTCGTCTCCATAGAGCCTGAAGACGCCGAAATTAACGTAATTCCCGCACAGCGCCGCCTTAAGCATGCTGAAGCAGATATTTATGCCCTTGAGTTTCAGAGGATATATCTGATCCTTTGGTACCTCAAGGCCGAGAATACGGTTGCCGTAGCTGCATATCACTTTGCTCGCCTCGCGGAACAACAGGATGCCGTTTGGCGATGATACGTCAAACTGCAGGCGCTGGCTGCGATTTTGGACGAGCTCGGCGAACAGCTTGAGTACAGGCGTCGTAACTTGGGGCTCGTGGTGCCACAGTTCGATCGCGTGCAGCAGTATCGGCGTGTAATTTGGATATCTGGGTTTCGCGTGCACAGTCAAGGAAATCAATTTATAACTGCAGTGGGATCGAAGCTGTTAAGCCTCCCAAACGAGTTTCTTTAAAATCAAACTTTTAAATATCTTTAGTAAAGGATACATCCAATCAAAAAGCATCATGTAAGAAATTTTTGTATTGAAGGCGTAAGCTAATCCTCGCAAGTCCCTTGCAATGCCGATCAGAGCTTTTTTAGCCTCCTCGGCGGCAAATAGTGGAGTGTCGGCAGCTCTCATTAATTGACCCAAGCTCTCAAGAGCACCTTAACGATTTTTGGAAAAAACAAACGTATCAAATTCATGAATTAGTAATCAAACTATAAGTAGTATTGAAATACCTGTCAGGGGAAGCATGAATGTGTGAAACCTTTCTTCGTCCTCTCCTAAATCGACCATCAGTAACCTGCCAAGGGAAGCATAAAACATCGACCTACAGCGCATTTCTGACACAGCCACGCTGTTTCCCAAAAAGGGAAAATGCTCACTCTGCAATATTAATTAACTATTTAGTAGCACATATTAAATGATGTTGAAAATTAGCGAAAATAAGATACTGTGGCGGCGTACAGTATGATTATTCAACATAAACTGCACTTCCTCTAATTTCACAAGCTTGCGCACGCAAGTATAACCAGCTGACAAGTCGTTCAAAAGCTGTAAGGTTTTTGAGATTATTTGCTCACTCCTGCCCCAGTACTTTAAATTTGTTATTCTGTCAAACAAGACGGATGATTAATCAGTGCACCATGAAAAAAAAAGACATAGTACTCCTAAGGCTACTCACATTTTCCTAATAAACACGCTAAGGACCATAGACTCGTCATTGAGGCCCAAAACGTCGGACAGCCGCCTGTAGACTTTGGAATTCTTTTGCACTTGATCGCCCACGTAGATTTTTCGAAACTGTTCGAAAAAGCTCAGCATAGCCAGTTCAAGTTTTTCACAGCCACCTTGCGCCAACCTGGAATCGGTGAGGTTCATCAACTGCAAGACTCGGCAGACGAGCTCACCGTCCATTGTGTCGTGCTCCTCGTTACTGTTGAAGGAAACCCTGCCGCCGATGGCACTACCTGAAAACATACGCAAGTGGCTTAATTTCATTCTTGGAGTCGATTGTTCTGCTTGGAAACAGGATATCACGGAAAACGTGTTTGGGAAACAGTTTCCATTTCGATAACAATCATGTTTCATTACTCGAAATACACCGGATATTTTCTTTCACGTCGAATACACTCACCAATGATGTAAACAAGCCAGGTAAGCTGCCCCTCCTGTATGAGCATATCCATCTGTTGGTTGGGCGAGGCAGTCTGAGTCATCAGTTCTTGGTACGTTCTAGCAGCCTGCTCGAACAGCTGTACCAGGAGCGTGCAGGTCTTCTGGTACTCACACCGGCCGATGACCGAAAGCTGCTCGAGCTGCTGCTGGATCATTCCCAGATCGTCGAGTGGATCCTCGAGACCCTCTCTCACGACAACCGTCACAGAATCGAGCCTCGAGGTGATATAGGCGTTCGTCACCTCGGGGGTGTACGTTTCCAGTAGGTGCGGCTCAGCTGCCTTGATGTAGGGTACAGATGCCACCATTCGTTGCCAAAGGCTCAGGAGGTAGTGCACGCTGTTTGGCGCAAACTGCCACATACGCAGACTCTGTACTGTAAACTTCGCTATTAGCTGGATGGCTTCAGGATAGTTTTTCACCATCACGAGTTCACCTAAAGCAAACAGACAACTTGGGTAAGGCCAAAAATTAATTAATTAAAAGTAGATATTTCAAATGTGCTACGCACCTAACTGATAGTTGCTTTTCAATCGAGCAAGCAATCTGCAAAATTCATGGTAGTTTGCAGGATCGCTCAGCCCCTGAGGATTCTGCAGAGTGTGCTTGACGCCGTTTACCAAAAGAGTCAGGAACTTGGCTCGCTCGTTGTTAGAGAACAAGCTGCGTCTGACTGAGGCAATTTGTACTAAACAGACGAGAGCTAAAGACGAAAGCGTGTTGGGTAGATTGTGGTAGAGGTCGAAAAATAAGTTTAAAGTCGTGGGCTCGAGGAACGCTGGTCTCCAGCTCGTCGGAATCTGTACTGTGCAGAGATCGTCCGAGCTCTCGTCGGTCGATGTACCAATGAAATCGAATGTCAGGCAGTTTTGTGCTAGTTTCAAAAGTTGTGTCATAAGACCATGCTGGAACGAATTGTACGGGTGAGAAAGTCTTTGCTTTTGTTACTGATTGCAGCAGATGATAAATAATTAAATTTACCTGAGCTTCGTCATTGAAATTTAAATTTTTACAATTCTGACGAGCTGTACCCAACAGCGAGCATGACAATCTGAATATCTCGAACAGCTGCGAATCTCTGAAACTACTGGCTATTTTCCGATGCTTGGTTAACGATCTGTTGGCATCAACTTCCGATATTTGGTTCATTTCACTTGTTAACTGGGAAAGCAATTGTACTCCAATCATGCAGTGTTCAACTGATCCCTGTACCGTAAAAGAATACTTTTACAATAGTGAAAATAATGATATTCAACCTAATAAATTGTAAAAAAAACTTAAAAGAAAAAAACTCACAATCGAGTCTTTGCACTGACCTGAAGGAACTTAGAAACATCACTAACTACATTCCTAAAAACAAACTCATCCTTGTCAGAGTCAAACCAACCAAGCTTCGTTATGCGAGCGAAAAGTGTAACTAATGCTTGAATAACAAAATTTGGCAATTTTGGCTGAGTTGCCAGATAGTTGAGAACATAGTTTCCTGCAAAAATAAGTATAAAGCAGATATCAATTGTTGTGCACGATGTACATAGGCAAACGATGATTCGATGGTGCTTACTAATATCAAGTCTCTGCTGCAAGCTGAGACCTTGTGCAGAGCGGGAGATTAATTTGGTGAGAGTGGTCGCGGCTAGTAATTTTGAATATGCCGAATCGCCACGATCCAGCAGCATCTGGCACTTGGTGAGGGTATCGGGGGCATTTTGGAAATTGACCAAGGCTTTCTCTGCCTCGGCACGGTGCGCTGAATCTTGGGACTCGTAGAGCTGCTTGCACAACAGCTCTAGCTGACGCACCTCTTGGAGAGGATCCATTGACATTTTGATCTGCTTGTCAGCTGTGAATCACCCGTTTTTCAATCTAATATAAAGTTTCTCATCGAGTGCACAGCCAGAATTTATTTACACTAAAGTCCTGCAAAATTAAAATTTCCATTATGTGCATCTTGTGTGGAAAAAAACCATTTAATCAAAAAATGTTTACTGACAGAAAAGAATTAACGAATACAGTGTCCATGCATACCACTTGTTTAGTGCTCTCAATTGTTTTCATGACTATTGAATTAACTTCATTTGGATGGTAGATGTATATTTTGAAATAACTACTTTATGATACTTTTTTAGTGTCGCTCCAGTTAAAAGCCTATTGGTTATTGCATCTGTAAAAATATTGTACCATGTATACGGCCATTAAAGAAAACTTTATCTCAGAACTTTTTCCAATCAAAAAGCACAAAAATAATGCGTAGAACATGTTATCTTAAAATATACAAGATTGTTTGGCAATTTGAGGTTATATTGGCCAGCAAAATAAAGAATATCTTGGAGGAAAATTTTCTTGGATGAAGAACAAATTTAATAGCTAGAAATGAAATTCTTATCTATTGCCTTGGGCTTTATTTCATGAGTAATCTCAGTGTCTTGTGATAAAAAATAACAGTAAAAACCAAGCTTCCTGATTATCCCACGATGAAACCAAAACGTAAAATAAAGAGAAAACACTAAATCAACGACTATTAGCATTTAGAGAATAAACAACAAAGTAAGAATTACATTTGGCCTTAGAATTACTTGGGGTAAACTGATATTGTTCAGCTGACGTCTGGTATGGTACAAAGAAGCCCATCAGGCACTACCTGTTTTGCAAAATAATTCAGAGCCAGTAAAAATGACTGAAGCAATGCAATTCAAAGACAGACTGGTTTTCCCAGACCTTAGTCAAAGCAAAATCATCCATTCCTCGCCGAAACATTCAACGATTTCCATCAAGATCTCACACACACAGACGCCAGGCACCACTCCGGCACTCCCAGCAGTCCCAGCCTCCCAGCAATCAGAATCACAATACACATAAAACGCAAACCCAGAGAGGACTAAAGCTACTCACTTGTCCCTGCAGCTAATCAGATGAAATTCGCGGCACCGACATAATCTGCTCCGAAACCTGTGCTACGTGGAGGAGTATCGGTTGGACAAAAAAGGAACCCGCGGGGCACACAACAGAAGAGACACAAGACGCACAATTAAGAGAGAGAGAGAGAGAGAGAGAGAGGCAAAACCAAAACACACCAAAACTCTCACACCCCTCTGCCCTCAGCACGCGCGTCGCGCACCCATGCCCGCACATCTTACTGCACCGTAAACAAACGACCCTTTTTCTCCATCTCCAATCCGATCATCGGACAAACATCATCAAATCAACAAAACATTTTCGAAACTCTCCCCGCAGGTGATGTGCCGCGGTTCACGGGACTCTGAAACCCTTTTTTATATACCTCTACAATTAGTTAGCAGAGCAGGTCTGTGAAGAAATTCATAGACAATGCATTGCCGACGCTCATGAGTTTTTAAGGTTATACACTTTTTTATATCTTGGGATACAAACAAAAAAAATCGTAAGAGAGAAATGGACCTCACGCGTGCAGCTGCAGCAGCAGCAGTATCCAGTATCGCCGTCATCATATCGCATACACAATATAGTACTGCATCCGTCCGTTTGGTCCGTCTTCGAAGTCCTTTTATAACTTACTCCTGATAAAGAGTCCTCTTGATCGGGACTCGGACGTCCGTTGTGTACGTCGAGTGTACATCAACATACACGTCTTCGTCAGGGAGCAGGGGGGGCGCCGCCCGCCCGAAAAAAGAGTTATACTGAACCCCCTCCCCGGCAATCCCCGCGAGAGAGTCCCCCATGCTTCGTCGCTGTCGGCCCCTTTGGTATTTTGATAATGATGTTCGCTTTTCGTGTAAACACAAGCAACGCAAAAAAAAAAATTAATCAAAAAGTTGTTGCTTGCCTTTTTGTTTTTCCTAAACTCAGATAACACGCCAACTTGTAAATGTTTTTATGGTTTATTTAATTCCAATTTGGAGTCGTGCTCAGCAGTCATTCTTGTCATTCATATTTTCATGCCGACGCCGACGTGGGGGCCGGGTGAACCCGATACTGCACTGCAGATAATGTTTTTTTCTCATGCGCGTCGCCTGATGTGTCTGTCTTGCTGAAGAGAAAGGTCCAAAGGACTTGAAAGGGCCTCTCATATCGCTCAATTGCGGTCTTACAAGTTCAAAACTGGCAAGCTGTAGCTAATGAGACAAGGGGGTCCATCAAGGAAACGTTCCTTAAAACAATAAACATTCACCGTTAAGCTAACTATTACGCTTCTTTTTCAACTGTATGATTGTTATTAAATAATTTTGATTTGCATGACATGCGTTCTGGGGTCTCCACAAAAATCACGAGAGGCCAGAGTAGTATGAACAAATGACGCGCAAAACTCAAAAATCAACATTGAGAATCAGCATTGATTTACTTACACTGAGAGAATTTTTCAAAATACAAACAGCCATAAAATGAGTACAAAATCTTATTTCTTGTTAACAAACATACAACTCAACGCTCATAGCAGAGAATTGAAAATTATAGTCGATAGTAAAGTTATGTTAACTGCTACAATTTTTCTTCAGATTTTTAATGAGCTCTTTTCACCTTTTTATTGTTCTGATATAAATTGGTCAGCGTTACGACAATTATTCAAGTTAATAAAGTAATAGGGTAGTATTGCTTTTATTATATTACTCGGAAAGGATTCGATTCACACCTCTGAAACGATGTTCTATGTCGTTGGAAGAGCTATAAAATATTTTCATAATTGCATAGTTTTTTCAGCAACACTTACGAGAACTGAAAGAAATTTGTTTTCACTGCATGATTTACGTTTGAATAAGTCATTTTTATGCGCGTTTACCGGTACATAAAATGCCAAAATATTGAAAGTAATCACTATCAGGAAATTGCAAAATTTTTTTGGACGGGTGAATAAAGTAAAAATTACGAACATTTTGATAAGAGATCTCAAATGGAATTTTTTTTTTATGCCATTGCTATAATTCAGTGATTACATAGTAACTTAATCTCTAAATCTTTAATACACTCATCCACTTTGTTCTTTTATTTTTGTCATTTATTATTTATTTTTTTTATCGGAATATTCATAATCTTCATTATTACATAGTTTGGATAATCAACAAATTATAAATAAATTGCAGTAGAGAAAATTTATATTTCTGTGGTGTCATAGTAAAAAAATTATTTTAATCGAAAGATCTTTAGAGCGATGAAGATTGTAGTAAATTAGCTTGTGTATCGGCCATAGCTGAACATACAAATAATGAAATACAAAATTGCTTCATCATACTTTGCACAGCCTCAGCACACTTTACGATTCTTTAAATCTTTTATTTTACGACTTTTCGATAAGTTTTTATGCTATTTTTTAGCTGTCAACTCTACGTGCTAAACTTCTGTTTTTTTCAAAGTTTGAAGTTTTTTTTTTTCAAAAGATTGTTCAACTAGTAAAGTCTGAGACTTTTCAAGATTGAAATATCGAATGACAAGAATAATAATGGTGAAAACTATGATAGCTATGCAATGTGGCTTTACTTTATTGAGAAATATTTACATGAATTTATCAAGGACAGAGTAATGGCTTTCTTCTTTGCTAATGAAAAGATTCTCAGTGATAAAAAAAAGATACATCGAGATGTTACAGATTTAAAACCACACACACATATGCAACAAATTATTTTTCAGTCTGTTTTTTTATTTTATATCCGCATTGTTAAAACTATAGAGAAATTACAGATTATTATTTAATGTTGCAAACTGCAAACAATCAAGAACTTCATTAAATATATACACGATCATTTTTTTTCCAGTTCAACACATGATCAATAATTCGTTTGTATCAATATAAAATTTATAAACAAAATCAGACCATTTTTGTTTTGCTAGAAAACCATTGTCACTGACCAGTGCACAAGTTTGTTTAAATTTTCGAACAAATCAAAACCTTCATTCAAAATGTTTTATAAATACTACCTAATTTTATTTGTGTGCTGATGCCTGTGATAAATTACGTATAAGATTTGTAAAAATAATATATAAAACTAATGCATCAACTTTTTTGAATCCCTCACTTATTTAAATAAAAAGTAAGAAATTAATTTAGTAAACATAAGTATTGACCTTGGCTTAGGCATTTGTTCTAAAAAACATTAAAATTTGTTTGTAGTACATAAAGTTTTTTTTAGGACACAGTTAAAAAAAATCTTTATGTTGTGACGGTACATAATTAAAAATTTGATACGATTTCGAAATTAGTTAAATTGCATTTGCAGCTTCACGCTATTTACAAATTTCAAAATACAAGAGAACAATTCAAGCTTTAAATGGCATTGCGTCGTAGCTAAGACTTTAGCAGACAAATCATTTTTTCTTGTTTGGAAGTAATGCGTTTTTTCGTCGCTTTCAACTAATCAATAAAAATAATGGTACTCTTGCCCAAAAAATAACGCCATCATGTCATCTTTTTTTCCTATAAGGGGACGAATATTCACTGTACATTTTAGATATCTCTCTCAAAACGATGCTCACTTCAAACATTGTTTTTCTACGCAATCAGCAAGTTTATCCATGATAAGACCTGTACGACTCTCAGTTCATGAAATCATAAACGTTAAACATGATGGTTCTATCTGTTGTCCATGATCTATTTTTTTTTTTGTTCATATTACTCTTGAATTTCTTCATTGCTAACAGTCACACGCGCACTAAAATAAGTACTCCAAGCAACCAATACTTTACGATACATTCTTTCTTTGCCATGAATTAATTACATTGAAAAAAATTTCCTATGGTACATCTAGTTATTCTTTCAACTTTTTTTTTTCATTCAAAGTAAGCCTCCCTAAAAACAAACCCCTTGATGGTTAAGTCTTTTTGTCGTCGATTTAATTTATTTTTCTTAATACCTTCTTATTCTTACACAGAGTAGGAAAAAGCAGTCAACTTTTGTCATACACAGGACGCAGAGCTTTCTCTCTCAGATACGCAAGTTGGTGAGCCAAAAAAGTTCCGACAGTCCACTACTCTTTCTTTCCTCCCTTTGCATCCACAGGATGTATTTTTTTCTAGCGCTGTCAATCTATCACTACATTTCCAGCCGTAATAATGAAAGTCAATTTTTTTGTTGCTCATTACGTTTATCCATTTTGAAAACCTTGTGAAAAATACCGCTGCTCTTGATTCCGAGTTTTAGGTCGAGCCGGACGTTATCGACCATAGTCCATCCATCCAATTTTTGTGGCTTCGGATCACGATAACTTGCGTACGACGCGAGCTGCGTTTGTCCCTTGCGTTCGTCCTTCATTATTTGCGCATGTTATCGGGAACACATTTGAATCACTCATTAACCATTTGTCTGAGAAATAAAAGAAGATTTTTATGAGTTACATCCAAAAGATGTTTTTAAAATATCACGTTCAAAATTTTGTCAGATTCGGTATTGAGATCAATAGAATAATTTACATTAAGTACAGTCTCAAGTTTCCAATCTAAGAATGAAAATGTAAAAATACTCACAATTATATCACAATAAAGGAATCATCGTGTTGATACGTCACTCAAATGCTGTTGGCAGAAATAATAAAAGATAAGATTGAACAAACGTTCAAGTTTAAAACGGACGACGAAGATAACTTTTCGATCTTTCGCAGCTTTAATCGTTCTAATACGTACGAGATGGAGATCTGGTGTCGGATTGATTGACATTGATCGACGAGTTGTTGCGGAAGTTGGCGCTGCTAGTCTCGCTACTCGAGCCGTCCTGGTTGATGTTTAGAAAATCCCAAATGAGGATTGTGTCGTCGTGAGAGGACGAGACGATTTGGAACTCGTCGAACTGAAGTCTGAACACGCGACCGGTATGTTCCTACAATTATATTATATTCCTCGAGTAAATAATAATCACGATTGACACGTACGACAAATATTTTTTAATGTATAATACGTATACTCACCACAAGTGTACGCAAACATAAACTGGTGGCAACTGATCGAGGGTCCAATGCTTGCACCAAATCCCACACTTTGATTTTGCTGTGAATTTGGAAAACAGATCAATCATCAATCATTCGTCGCAAACTTTTCATCAAAACCAGAAACAATTTTAAAATATGGTACATACCCATCGTAAGCACCGCTGACGATGTGCTTGCTGTCGAACCTGATGCAGCGTACGAGCTCCTCGTGGCCCTCGAGGACGCGTAGACAGGCGCCGCACTCGATGTCCCAGAGTCTGATAGTGTTGTCGCTGCTGCCGCTGACGACGAGCCGGTCCCTGTACTGGAGGCAGGCGATGCCGCGCTTGTGGCCGCTCAGTGTGCGCACGAATTCGCAGGTCGACGTGTTCCAGACTTTGATCGTCCGGTCGCCGCTCGCCGACACTATGTACTTCTCGTCGAAGTCGACGACGTTGACGGCCGCCCGGTGGCCCACCAGCACGCGCCGGAGGGCTATTTCGGTCTGGGACGTCATGTCCCACACGGCTATCGAGCGATCCTGAGGAGGTAAGAGATTGCTTTCGTTATTTTACAGGTCATGTAGGTCGAAGTAAATTAAGAGTGCTGAATCTTTGGACGTTTCAATTAAAGTAATTCGTGCCACAATAAATTTTGTTCACGGATGCTACAAACTTTTGTACACTTCAAAGTACACCGATTTAAAATAATCGCTATGCTTCCAGTACATCAGTATACAATGTTGAAATTGTTCCTAAGTTTTGGATTTTGTTAAAATTGTATATTGTTTCTAAGTCAATTATGGAATACAATTAATCATCAATAAAAAAATCGATTGATGGCTTATGATAAATTGGAAAGGACCAACTCTCATCTGAATCCGTTAGAAAATCAGGTCACTACTGCATCAACTAACTTTTCAGTACTGCCCATTTTTATTCTGAATCAAGTTACTGTAACTGCTAAGAAATGTACCTACATAGCATAACTAGATTTATTAACGAATCAGTAACCAAATGTTTACTGACTCTGTTTTAGAAAGTACACGACTAAAGTGTCAAAGTAATATATCTTTGATACAAGACAATTTGACTATACAAAACGTTAAACAAGAGAGAACGAATGTAGGAATCATCCGAGATTTAAAAAAAAAACAAGTCAAAGCAGACAGAAGCATCACCTTCGAGCAGGTGACCATCATGCCGTTGTTGAATCTCAGATGCAGAACGGCCTCGCAGTGGTGTATAAGTGTGTTGACCATCTCGCCCGAATTGGCGTCCCAAACGCGCACGGTGCTGTCAGACGAGCCGGATATGATGGCCTTGTCGTCGTACTGCAGACACAGGACCGAGCCGGTGTGCCCGGTGAGCACCTTGGTGCACTGCAGAGTGTTCCTGTCCCAGATTTTGATGGTGTTGTCACGAAGGCCGGATACTATCTTGTTGTCGTCGTACTGCAGACAGTAGACGCCCTTGGAGTTCTCGCTCCGGCAGTTTATCCGCTGGAGGTTGAAGATGCCGTTGCGCCAGTTGTTGTCGATGCTCTTGATGTCGCGCGTTATTTTGGGGAAGAGGTCCCGGTAGAACGTGTGGTTCGGGTGGCTCTCGTTCGGCCGTGGCTTGAACAGGTACTTTATCCTACGGGTGTGTTGGAAATGCTTGATCAAATTGTAATTCTTCGATTCGGTTTATAGTTATCAATTATTGTTTGTGATTCAAACTTTGATTGTGGGTAGTTACTCGTTGGCTGGTTCATACATTAGTTTGAAAGTACATGAATTATTACTCATTTAAGAGAGACGTAATTTATGATTGTCTTTGGAATCAGTTGATTATTTTCTAATTAAATAAATGTTTAACCCTGATCCTGTAAGGGTGTTATATATTTTTTTTTTTTGTATAGAATAGGATGTTAAGTGAGAATGGATGAATTGAAAACAAAACATTATAAGATAAAAATTCGATTCAATTTTGAATTTAATCGGACAGTTATTTCAGTTTTGGTTATTAATTATTCTTTGATAAATTTGCGATTCAAACGTAAATTGTGAATCACTCGTTGACCGATTCAAAATCAATGTTTTTTCATCATGAATTTATTAGTTTAGGAGTATATTGAATGAAACCTTGTCTTGATTCAACAAATTGCACCGAATCAAATTAGGCTGTAAATAGTATTTTTCTTCTTTTTCATCAAACAAAAAATGTTCGACTTTGGATTCCCGTGGGCGTGTGCTATGTTTCATCATTATTTTTGGGAAAATATGAAAAGTCAGATGTTATGGTGAAAAAAAAAGGGACAAAACCACCACTGACCATCCTCTCCTCTCGGCGAGTCCGCGCCAGACCGAGTCGGTGCGAACCTTGCGCTCGATGAGCTTCTTCCAGAGCATGCCCTCGCTTATGACCCGGTGCCACTCCTTGCAGACGAGCTCGGCCGCCGCGAGCGACTCGTTGTCCAGGTAGGAGAGTATGCCCTCGGCTATGTGGTCGAGGCCTTTTTCTGGAATTTGTTTCGATCAAGGGATCAGCCATGAGTCGTCGTTCATTTCGTTATATCATTTATCAGGAAGATGTTTTGCACCAAAGGCTTCCAAACATCGTTATTTTTGTTTCAAATGAAAAAAAAAAAACCAATTGTACTTCACACAAAATAAAAAAAAGCTTTCTTTTCACTTCTTGGAGAGGGATAAAATCAGTTTATGTTAAAAAAGCTTGGTTCGAAAAATAAAAGAAATTATTTTCACGGAATTCAACACAGCAAACGAATTTATTTCATTTGCTGTCGATTGGATTTTTTTCTTCCTGCAAAAATCGATGAATTCGTCCATTGTGAAAAATCACATTTCATCTCAATATCCAACCATTTTTTATACTATTATGACACGCTTTTGTTAACCATCAGGATACGACTTTTCACGCCTTATCATCGGGCATTTTTGTCTTTGTATATTTCTATCGTCGTTTTTTGAATCCTCGTAACCAAGCATTATTCGAATAAAAAAATAAATACGTTCAAAACATAGCGACAGAAAAGAAGAAAAAAGCGCACTCACTCGGCAGCAGCGATATGAAGTTGCGCTGCAGCATGGGCTTGAGGTAGGCATTGATGTGTCCGTGCTGGTAGTGACACATGCGAGCCAGGAGCTGCTCGACGAAGTTCACTTGCTCGGGTTCACTCCATTTCTCGAAGTACTTCATACACTGGTCCTGCTCGCGGCCGCACTGTGCGGATATCCCGGATGGTGGCTCTTTTTTCCTCGCCGTGTCGTAGACCATCGTCATTGGGTACTGCAATGATGTACAATGGAGGAGAAAATTAATAATGGTCAATTGTATGGATTTTTAATACTATTTTAGCTTGGCAATCGAATTGTTTATTATTATTATTATTATTATTATTATTATTATTAGCTTTTCATTCGATCAGTTGCAAAAGTCGGGTATGATTTGCTTAAGCAATGCATGATCTTTTTTGCAAACGTGAGCAATAAATATTACAATGCTTGGAATTTATGTTTGGAGAAATCAAAATAGTTTTATGTTAGTACGGCATAAAAATATCTTCGACAATGATATTTAACAATATCAATAGTTTGGTTTCACAAAATATGTAAAAGTTATAAAAATGTATGAGTACATTTTCACAAATTATATTATCTTTTGTTAGTTTATACAATTAAGGTGTTGAATGAAAAAAAAATTTTAATTGTTCCAGATCATCAGGTGGTTCATCAAAAAATATAATGGGCCTGTGTTTTTTTCTGTCTGCTATACAAACAAAAATATTGAGCAAGATACATGGAGAGCGTGAAAGTTCAGGGACACTGCTGACGTCATACGGAACATTTATATGCTCTATAATCTCAGTCGTTGTTTGTAAAAAAAAAAAAAAGTGTATAGAATATTTTTCGATAATCTACCTGACGTACCTAATACATTTTTTTTTGTAACATTCCAATGAGATTCCATTATTCTGTTCGGAGAAGAGTTTCTGTTCGGGTCAAAGACACGATCAGTGCACATAAAATTCGTCCGAACCCTATGACATGCTGCAAAAATTGTTTTACATCCCAATCATGTTGAGACGGTTCGTAAAACTTTTTTTCACCTTAAATTAATACGCACGAAGCATACGTAACTCTATCCTACCCCGCGTCTCTTCAACAAGCCGAGTAACAAGCAGTTGCTTGAAATAAGTTATCCAGCCTTGTTGAGAGCGAAAAGGAAACATTTTTGTAAGATAGAACCACGCGTTTGCCTGGTGCTTCTTGTGAGAAAAGTGTTAAAAAAGGAGAGAAGAGGAATTGGTACAAAGTGTATCTACTATAGGTACTTCTGACGAATAAAATACACTCGCGAGAGTAGTAATATCTATGGAGTGCCTGCGACACGTGTCGCACTGTTTTTATTTTACATTAAGTGCGTGTATACGCATAAATACTTAGTTCTTGGTTTTCGTTCGTGCTCTGAAATTCTAAAAATTGAGGCCAAAAACGCACCAGTCAACTTATTGATTTCGTCGCAGACGGAGAAAGAGGGAATTATTTTTATAAAAATAAAGTCGTTGGAGATCGGAAAACCCGAGGAAAACCGGTTGGTGGTGGAATTTTTTTTTTTTTTCACGCGCAAATTGCTAGTGCAAATAGCTGCACAATATAATTACAATACATGCAATTGAAAGGAATTTTTGTGGGACGAGGAGAACGGCTTTTTTTTTTTTATTATTAATACACCGTAATAATGGCAGACAAGAAATAACTGTATGCAGTTGTAGTGAATTTAATCAAGAAAAAAATATTTAAAAAATGTATAAATTAATAAAATACCATTACTAGGCATACGGTTAGTTGGTCAGAAGTTTTTAATTGTGAGCTGTATGTAACTTAAATTTTGTATTGAAAAATTGATCACAATAAAAAAAATTGTTAGTTTTTTATATAATTTTAGAGATATTCAGAATTTGTTTGTCAATTCACTGTTGTACACAAAACTAAGTGATAGAAGATAATTGTAATTGAAAAGTCTGCCATCTAGCAGATAAGTTCTACTATGTGCATGATAAAATGACATTACGAGATTAATTAAAATAATTAAATTTCTTAATTCCATTAGCGATATGAGAATATTTTGAGAAAAAAAGTTGTTTGCGCGCATCAAGTACTCAAATTAAATGTTGCTTCGTAAAAAAAAAAAAAAAAAAATTTTTCCGTAATTAGTATATTTTTAACGCAGAGTGCGGCTCGCTGTTTAAAAGTTTGTAAACACGAATACAAAATTAATTAATTCCACCGTGAAAGATAAAGTGGTTGAATAATTTTAAACATCGTGAAGCAAACTCTACAGCTTTTATAATTTGCAAAATTTAATTTTGTTTTATTTTTCCAAACGCTTGAGCGTATCCATAGAGACGAATAGGTATTAAACAAATACATACAGATCGCATCAGCCAGACAGCTCTGCATATCCTATGAAGGATACCTATCATACACCCGTAGTATATACATAGCACTTAGGCGTGGTCATCGAAGTGCGTGCGCAATTTGCTTGTTACGCCTGCCGCTTCCCCTCACACCCTTATTTGCTTCTCGATTCTCCTCTTCCTTTCTCCATTGGCTTGGCTTTTGAAGTTTTTTTTTCATCGATATTTTCCTTTTTTTTTTTTCTTTTTTTTTATTGATTCTCGCAACCCTTACGTGCCCCCTACCGCACCGGCAGTCCGCGCGTGTCAATCAGAGTGCAGTACGCGGAAAAATTTATTTTTAACAGGGAAAATCGAATATATTGTTTAAAAAAATGTTAAACATTTTTATATCCAACTTACGATATTGTAAAAATCAGACCATTTCACAGGGAAAAACGGCTCCGTGCCGTTTATTTTCCGCACTTTAATTTCCCTCTGTTTTAAAAACAGCCGCATTGTCCGGCGCCGAATAATCCTTTCATATCTCTCTCCCGGACTCCGCTCATTAGCATAGACCTTTGTTTCAGCTTTCATTGACCCGAAAGAGAGGAAAAAAAAAGAGAAAAAAAAAAGCATCGTGTGTTCGTTCGATGGAAAAAGGTAGGACGCTTCGTTATAACAACTGTTAACAATGGGACGCTTCGTTCCGAATACAAGTGGAAATAGGTTTTTGTCGGTGTGTATTGGAAATACAAGGGCGTTTTCACATTTCAGCGCGCGCGTGCTCACTGAACTTGTTGTTGTCGAGCGAAAAAAATATGCGTAATTAAGACTATTATATCCATACGCGCTTCCTCATTCCGACTCTATTGTGCACTTGTTTGGATTTATTTTACTACCTTACAAGTACACTGCTGTCGGCGAGCTGTGTGGCACTAAAAATAACCGAACGGAGAAATACACCGAATAAGTTTGATTTCGCGTTCTGATTGTGTTTGTTTTATTAGAATTACAAGGTAAACGTATTCATTTCTTATCACATCTCTATTTTTAGATCATTTTTTTATTTTAAAGAAATATACACGTAAATATACTTTTTTTAAAAGTATATTTCCTTACTGTTGGAATATTTTAAGCTTCATCCATATTTTCATACAAATTGACATATTTGAAGCATAAAAACTACAAAATAAAATGATTGAAAATGGGGACTTAAGTGATAGAAAATATAGAGGTGTTACCATCACCTTAATGTTTTTTTTTTTTAGTTATCCTGCATCTAAAATTTTTTGAGCCTTGAAATCATATCCAAGTTTTTTTTCATACGCTATATGGAAAGAGATTTCGAATCGTGAAATCAATAATATTATTATTTATTCATCTTTGATGCAATCTTATCGTTTTGCTCAAGCGTTAATTTCTTATGAATTATACTCGAATTATCTGAACGATGTATTCGATAAAACAATCAAAAACTGCATGACAGTCCATTGACAAACGGATACTACAAAACCTGTAACGCTAACTCGACAAAAAAAAAGACCTTACAGAACCCTTTCATCAGTCACTCGCGCATTTTCCAGCTACAAATAGTACCCACCACTACCTATATAAAATAAACCCGCACGCGCGCATACTCGTTTCCAAAGCTAATTACAAAAGTTAAATTAAAAACGCGCGGAAAATCCTCCCCAGTTTCAGCCAACATGAAAT
>JAPYYV010004134.1:0-32064 GCA_030522625.1 Copidosoma aretas
CCCCGCCGGAGCCAGCGGAGAGCCACGGTCGCGTGACACTGCGGTCCTGCGCTGGCTGCGGAGGTTCCCTCTCGCTCCCTCCTTCTCGAAGGAAAAATCGATAGCGCCACCGACGCGCCTGACGTATACTCGCACGTATGTGTACGTACAACGCTATACGTACATATAATGTACACGCGGCATATCGCACGCAAGACAATGCATGGCGTACACGGTGCGCGATCGAGCTCGCGCTTCGCTCCTTGTACAATATATATATATTATCTGCACCAGCAGCTGTGCAAGCTACGGCGCTCGCTCGGTTTCGTCAACCTCCGCGCCCCCTCCCCCCGCGTCCGTATCGCACCAAACGAGCTTGCAGGGGAGAAAGAGAGAGAGAGAGAGAGAGCCGCGGCGCGGATCGATACCCCTCGGCGGCTGAATAATTGAATTTCCAGCGGTGGCGCGCGCGGATTTCGGCCGACCGGCCCTCGGGAGCGAGAGAGAGATCGTTATGGGCGCCCGCGTGCCGATCGCCGCGCCGATCGCGTCGATCGGTCGCGGGAGGGGGGGGACAAGAAAACGCATCGCGAGCGCGGCGTTGATCGGAGCAACGAGTCGGCGGAGCGCGAGGGGGAGAGAGCGTCCGCGAGGCGCTAACGGGAGAATCGCGGGTGCGGGCGCGTGGTACGCGGCGACGTGACCGGTGTCGGTACGTGCGGTGCGAGTGTACAGTGCGCACGACGTATGATCGTATAACACGAGTGCACGAGTATATGTATGCACCCGAACCGTGGACCTTTGCAGGCGAGCATGAGCGGCGCGACGGCCCCCGTCGGGGCCGAGGGCGGGGGCGCTGGCACGACCCCGTCGGCAGGAGGCGAGCCACCGGTCGGCGGGACGACTCAGCAGCAGCAGCAGCCTTCCGAGGGACTGGGCGCACCGTCGCCGTCGCACCAGCAGCAGCAGCAGCATCCGCCCCCGTCGCCGCTCAGCGGCTGCTACCTGCTCGTCGTCCTCCCCGAGCCACACACGGCCCAGCACAGGGATCTCATCCTCGACCGGCTCGCCAAAGGTGCGTACACGCTTATTGGGATTGTTTTTGGTTTTTCATGTTTTTCGTATAGTTTTTGCGCCCGTGTACTTATTATGGTGCACCGAAATATATCGCCACTTGGTTGTTTCTCGGGCTTACGAAATTCTGTACTGCACCGCTGGGTGCAGGAATGTGTAAATGTAACCCGCGGGGTGTATTTGACAAGAAAAAAGAAAAAAAAAAAAAAAACAATTGTTACGACCGTCGAATGCGATTCGACGGAACGAACGATTGAAATACTTCTTCTCCCAGAGGATGAGGGGAAGGGGGGGGGGGGGGGGTGACGCAAGAAGTATAGGCGCAAGCAATGAAATATCAATGTATAGTATACACGCAGATATGGGTGCGATACGTACATTATATGGAAAAATCATGAGCGCGAGGCAGAGGGAACGGGTGATGGATTTTATCACACACGTAGAATATATATACGTAGATATACATGTACGTATGGATGGATAGGTGCGCGCGTTAAGGAGTGGAAACAGTATTGTACACTTAATATAAGCAGAGCCGAGAGTCGGACGATATATCCGGAAAGGCGTCGCGTGACTTCCGCGGCGGCGCTATAAGTACAAGTACAATGGGTATACATAAATATATATCTCTGTATTTATAGCGTACGCGACGCGGCGCACTACGTGTTTTACGATATTCGGGGTTGACCGGGAGGGGGGGGGAGGGGGGGAGTTGTGGAGTAGCCTGCGGCGCGTGTATGACGTATAGTATGTAGCAATCGGTATATTATAACGCCCAACGATACTTATCATCTGGAGTATTATTATTATTAATATTATTGTTATTATTATTTGTATGCACGAGTACGTACTATATCTGGTACATGTAGATCGACGGCGCACTTTTCGTCCGTCAGGATTGGATTTTTCGTTTCCTGCCCTGCATCACCATATCCCGTTACACTTCTGTACAACAATTGTTTCTTCGATGAACGTTATTTTGTACCCCCCCCCCCCCCCCCCCCCCCCCCCCCCCCCCCTCCCCCCCCCCCCCCCCCCCCGCTCTTCCACCCCCACCCCCGGGGTCATTGGGATCGGCTCGTTACATTCAAAAGACGAAACAGCCGTCGACTCTTCTGCCGCCGCGAGCTCGACGGTCCAAATATTATGCGTAGGTACGATACGTCGAGTCGTGCGCGGCTTTGGATAAAAACGCGCGCTCGCGAACGTGCAGGCGCAGGTACATTGGAAGCGCAGCAGGGGTCAAGGACGGAGATCGCCGGACTCCTTTGTCATACGTACTCGGGCTTTTGGGCGGCCTATCGCGCCCGCGCCATTATAATACTTTTGCTAGCTCGCGTGCATGCGCGCGCGAGGACTCCGCAATGCGCCACGCGCGTATGCATGCATGAACTTTTATGTACGCCCGGTGCATACGTTGTACACAGCCCGGGGCTTTTATTTCAGCTTCGCGCGACTTTTGCTCTCTTTTTGCGTTTTTTTTTTTTCCCCTCCGATCGTACGTGCAGCGCCGTCCGTTCGTCCTTCTCGCGTTGTCGCGGCGCGCCGGTGCGCAGTGGTGCGCGACCGACGAATCAAGCCCCGCGCTTAATTGAATCCGAGTGAAAAGTTGAGGAGGAGAATCACGTAGAGATGAGACTGATGAGAGGAGCCAGGGGGGGAAAAGGGCAAAGGGATGCCTATCCCTTGATCTCTTCTCCCCCCCCCCCCCCCCCGGCCCGCGCGCGGGGGGGGGGCGGGGGGGGGGGCGGGGGGGGCTCGGTGCACGTATAATCATACGTATATGCGAGCGAAAGCTCCTTTTACCACACACGCATGTATGCATACATAACATGTATACGGTGCGTACATTGTAATTTCTGTCTGCGCGTGTATACTCCTCACTTCTGGAGCTCATCGGCGCGTCAGCAGCACGTGTACAGTGTACATCGGCGGCCTCGAAATATCTTCGCGTACGATTCATGCCCATATCACCAATGCTTACTCACTTACTTTTGGACGTGTCCGATCGCTTGCTTGAGCTCGCTGTGGCTGGCTGGAGGAATGAGTTTGTATTATATATACATGCGTACAACGATATTTCGAGTCCCTTCGTCGGATTGTTACTCATACCGCTAGCTCGTACTTTCCCCGTTGGCGCGCCGAAAGCAAAACACGATACCGCATCTGTCGGCCTGTACAGAGCCGATAAACAGATAGCGCGGATATAGGGAGGGATGGAGCAGGGTGAAAAAGAATCGGGGGGTGCGGAGGTAACAGTATCGCGAAGGAGGGGCTCGTCAGGGTGGCATTGTTTCTCGGAAGTCGGATCGATAGCCGGTCATCTCCTCTGCTGGCTGTCGGCTCGTCGTCGGGTGTATATATTATACGTTACACTTGTACACTGTGCCTCGCGGATCCTCTCTGTTGCCCTTTCTTCCGTATCACGTGTTCGCGCACGTGCGTATTGTCCGAATCCCCGCCGCCCCCCCCCCCCCCCCCCCCCCCCCCCCCTTCTGCCTCCCTCCTCCCAGTTCTGTCCGTTGTCCGCTGGCGTTTTTCGTTCCAAGCGCATGCATACGCCCGTGGATATGGACAATGATACACACATACACATATTAATATGCATTATTCTCGCGTTCTCGATCCGCGATTCCAGCTAAAAGTACACATACACGCCTATGCTATAGCAGTCAAGGTATAGATCGTAAAGTAGGCGCAGTGTGCACGACAGCAGCAGCAGCAGCAGCAGCAGCAGCAGCAGTACCTATAAATGCAAATACTTAATGCCGGCGAAAGTTAGTTGCTCGCGTATATGGTTATAAATAGGCTCGAGAGAGTGCAAAAATAAGGGATCGGCGGTGCAGGGCAATGAGAGGCGCTCGCGGTTCGTTGGGGTTTCGCGCGAAAACGCTCGGCGGGATCGAAATAGCGAGTGCGAGGAAACAAATGCACGCGGGATCTAATTTTGAACGCCGCATCGTTTCTCTCTACATACGTATGTATCCTCTCTCCTCTTTCCTCCGACGTTTAAACGCCGTAACGTGGATATCCCATTAGCCTCCGGCTCTCGGTCTTGAACCTGAACCCTAAAGCGAAGGCCTGACGCTTCGGAGATTTTCACTCCGGCATGAATGCCCACTGTTTTCGCGCGCACCCAGAGTACTATCATAGTAATGAAAACATTGATATGTTTATGGTGAACATATGGAAGAAAATATGTCTCGTAGGGTGACAGCAAAACAATATAAATAATTTTCAAACGGTCGTATTACCTATATACAGGATGGATAAAAAAATAACAGCGCATCGATATGCACACGTAACGCGCGTATATGCTTATTATCGAGCAAGTTACGCCGGCATCTAAGATTCAAGGTGCGCGCGTGCTCCCCCGTCTCGGTATACGTACCTCTGCAGGCTCGAATATCGATAACTTTGATAATAATATCGAGACAATGGCTTGTTGGCGATATTGTGATATTTATACTTTGTGTTGGTGCATTCGGCATTTTTACGAGCGCTACGAGGTCGCTTGTTACTCGAAATTCGGAATGGGTTTTTTTTTTTCTTTTTTTTTTCGAATTTATGTACCAAGGTGTATACTTTGATTGGTCTGCTGTCAGTCAATTTTTTTTTTTCTTTTCCAAAGTTGCTGTCGCGATGAATAAGATAAAACACGTTTCACGTTTTCTCGAATAAAATGTATACGTATACGTAATAATAATAATAAAAATTAATTTCTGTAAAATAAGCGATATCGGGAGCTTTTTCGTGAAATTCGGTGATTATTAATTTTTAATTTCGACACTATGACGTATGTTAAATAGTGTCCTTTGTTCTGCATTGGTTATAGTTTGATGCCAGTACGTAAAACGGTAAAGTTGTATAGTTCAGCATTTTTCAAGTCAAGAACTTTTGACCCTATTCCGAGACAAAGACTTTGCAGCATCTTTTTCGCACTTTGGCACATATTTCTATTTAAAGTGACGGAAAAAAAAAGAAAAGAAAAAATATCGTAGCATCAGGAGTCTCGAGACCCATAATTTTCGTCTTCGGTACGAGCAAAAAATAATTATCCATCGAAATTTTTTCCCAGTCGCTCAAATCGTGGATTAATTTCTTCTTTGTGTTATCGCGATAAAATATTTACATACGCGCTTTTCGGTTGTACATCTGAGGAGCTATTTTTTTTTTTTTTTTTTTTTTTTTATATTACAATTAACTTTTAAAAAACAACCAAGGCCATTTTTATCAAGGGAAAATATTCAATGAATGTATATATTATGAGAAAGGCACTGAATAGCGTAAAAATGCATAGCGCTGGAAAAGATGAATTGCGGATAGTGGTAAAAAAGAGAGTCCCCCAGAGTGAGTGAGTGAGCATCAAAGACGCAAGGCTCAGCACGGCTTCGCAGTATCACCTTCAGGGCTTCCGATCAATTTGACACAGCACCGAGTACCTTCAGCAATATACCAATTTTAAGGCTTTAAGAGGCGACCCTTGCGTCTTTGTCACTTCTGCCTCCTCCTCTCTCTCCTCTTTTCCTCCTTCTTCTATTCCTCCTGTCTCTTGTCACAAAGTCAACAACTGACCTTACTTTTAGTGTCTGTGTAAATATTGATTGTATACTTTTCAAAGGTAGATCAAATTACAATTACATAATAATATTGATGATTTGGACTTGTTCGAGTTACCTACTTTTTTTCTTCTCTCTGTTTTTCCCATTCTACATGTTTGTATTTATATATCATTAGAATACATGGACATTTAATTTCAACGCGCAACTCTGAATACATTTCAATGAATGCATGTGCAACGTAAGGGTGTGTAAAAATTAATTTTTTTCCATGACAATGATAATAATATTCTATTAAACATATTACTTTAAAAATATTATATACTATTACTGCAATTTTGAAGTCTTGGAAAAATGTGGTTTTATATTTTATCATAAATTATATTCAACACTCTAACTAATTCAAAACTTATGACACGCGTAACATAATTAAGTTTGCTGTCTAACTTTTTCAGTATAATGCAACAAATTTTGTTTCATAATTATTTTCTTAATAATCAGCAAATAAAACTGCTAATCAATTAATATCTTTTTTTTTCATACATTGATGAATTAAACAAATAGTTACTTTTATCGAGAGTGTTAAAAATTTCTTTCGATTCTTTTAAATATTTTTTTTCAAAGAATATAGTAATATCTGTAGAAATCGTAGTTTGAGGTTGGGTTAAGTCGATGTTGTATAAAGAGAAGTTATATACATGGATCGATTCTTGGTTGGTAAGGACCACGTGACGGGGGTGCGGTGTTCATGACGTCACCATTGCTGTCCTAGCTTTTTGACTGATTTCTTTATTGATTTTTATTAATATAATTTTCTGTCTTGATTTTAGCACTAGAACCCTGTTTATTGATATCAATGATCTCGCATTTCACCTTAACCTTACGTATCATTTACTTTTTCTAGCGACCCTGTTTTATGAAACCGTACGAATGCTAAACCGGACTTTATATTATGCTACAAGATTATGAATCAATAAATGTTTTGTCGTCATATGGATGGTTATCTTGTTATGATGAATTTTTCATGTTTACGCTTAAAATATGACGAAATTTTGTAATTACAATTTTGATTCTATTCGTTGTAATGTTCGGATATTATTGCAAAGTGAATTCTTATTCAATAAAGTAAAAGCCTAATAGTAAGTCCACCTTAGTTTAGAGTATGTTCAAACATAATATTTTTACCTGACGATTTCATAAATGTGTGTCTTAATTATTGATCAGTGTGCTGGTTTAATTATTTATTTGAACAACACAGGAAGGAAATAATTGTTTCAAATACCAAAATACTCGTTAGAGTTTCTTCTAAAATGATTTTAATGTTAATCAACTTGAAATTTTAGGTTTCCTCTCATGGGATAAAGATAGTTGCCATGTGGATCTCGAAAAAGAATTACAAGCCTTAGTAGCACAAGCGCCTGAAGGCGAAGAAGCCAGAAATGGTATTGTAAACCCAATTTTTAAAAATTAATATGCATTTACTGGACATAAAATTATGAATATATTAATTTACCTTATTAAACCAAATTCTCGTAAAATTGTCACAGGGGAACGCCTAATTCAATATGCAACAGAGAATCTTGTGACTGAGGTTCTCATTTATCCTCAAAGCAATACCCTATTGCAATGTATACGCAATCTTTTGGCTAGTTTTACAAAGCATCGACACATTATTCACGCTGGATACACGTTTGGTGGAAATGGTTCCTGGATATTGCAGGTCAGTCTTTGCAACAATAGTTAAATGGCTTACCGAGTACAACTGACTTCTGAGTAAACAATATCCTTTTTTTATTAATTTTGCAGGATGGAACCTTTAGTTTAGCCGATTTTTTGGACGCATTTAGCGAACATGAAGTGCAGCGTGTGCTTCGAGCTTACGAAAACAGCGTAACCGTTGATATTCACTGCGCAAGTGTTGGTGACTGGTCAACATCACGTATATCCAAGGAAGTTTGTACAAAGTAAGCATCAAATGTGTTACAGATGGATTCATTGGTATTTTTAATGCAAATACATTTATGTCGGTTTCTTTTTGTTTCATATTCATTTCTTTTTCAATATTTTGTAACAAATTTTTGAAAATTATGTACCGTTCTAAAACAGAGCATGTAGAGTAAGGGTGAATCCTGGCGATGTCCTCACAGCTGGAGTGCCAGCAATAACGAGTTTCACAAACTACATTGGGCAATATCTGATAGACCAAACATTAGATCAACTAATGGAACCATCCGATGTTGTTGGAAATATACGATTCAGTCATCCAACTTTGTACGTATTTCCCGGTGGACAAGGGGATGCTGCTCTATTTGGCATAAATGGTTTTAATATGCTGGTTGATGGAGGATTTGCGCGTAAGGCTTGCTTTTGGGATTTTGCTAGGCATCTAGATCGCCTCGATGCTGTACTCATCACTAGAATCAACAATAGCAATGTGGGCGGCATGTCGAGCGTTTTACAAAAAAAGAAAGAAATGCATGTCTACCCACAAATAGGACACTTTTTTTGCAATCTCGTCGTTAGTATACAAATTCATTTTCAAGTTTATAAATAATGTTATTAGTGACAAAAATCATAATCTTACATGTGCAAAATTTCTGTACAAAGATTTTAATTTTTCGGAATATAATTCAATTTTTAATAAATTACATTTTTATTTTTAGGAAAGAAGGCACTCGAATTCTCCAGATGGTGATAAGGATTTTGATCCTCTTATTCTAGATCTCATTGATATAGGCCAGGAAATGATTGTAAATCTACGTCACATCAATCTTCGTCCACATCCTTGCTATCGGGATCCAGAACCAATAAATTTGTATCATAAAGTTGGCCACGGTACTCTAGATATGTATGTTCTAAGCCCTACCAAAGACAGTCGTGAAGTTCGTGAATTCATGGCTAAATGGAATGCTTCCGACTCTAAACTTTTTGCTGGTTTGCACAGAAAAGACTCAAATAGTATTATGTTCCCAATTCAAAATCTTGTTTCAATATGTGCGATGTTGGTGTGGCAGCCAGCCAATCCTGAAGATACCATTACCAGGATTCTCTTTCCAGGCAGTACACCACAGCATAAAATATTCGAAGGTTTTGAACGCTTAAAACATTTGGACTTTTTAAAACATCCAGTTTGTACCGCAAAAAGTCTGTCCCCCTCTTCTTCTCTCGTCGCTCTTAAAGATAAAACGACCATGTCCAAACCAAAATTAAGCTCGATTGAACGCGAAACAAAGCGATTAGCTGAAATACGTAGGGAAAAGAAAGATGTTTCCGAAATAAAAACCATAAAAAAAGAATCCATAACTGATGAAAATATTGCAAAAATTTCTGCAGCGAAAATAACAGCGCCTTCTCAAATAAAAACAGAAATAAAAGCAAGAAAGGTTGTGGAAAATAAAAAGATTGAGTCCGAAATAAAGGAAAATAAAAAAATTGATAGAGAAGCGAAGAAAGAAACTAAAAAAATAGAAAAGTCTGAACGGTTGGATTTGGAAACAAAAAAGACTGAAGTTGTTAAGGTGGAAACGGAAAAGACTGCGTCTGCCAGGGACACAAAAGTGCAAAAAATTGAAAAGAAAAAGGAAATAAAAGATTCGGCCGTTAAAACAATGATTAAATCAGCTAAACCTGAAAGCGTAATTAAGCCATTCGTGAAATCTGCCGATAAAAAGCCTAAGCTTCCAGTAGAAAAAAAAGATATTAAATCATCTCCGACAACCCCAAAAAAGACTTTGAATGGTGTAGGAACAAAGACAGAGACGTCAAAAACTGTTGCAAAATCTGCAATTAAAATTACTTCAAAGATTTCTTCTGCCACTCCTGCGAAAAGTGCAAAAGATGCTAATAATCGAATGGTTGTGGAGCAAAAAAATATTGAACTTACTTCAATGACAAGTTTGGCTGTACCCACGACAAAAGCTCCGCTAAAACCAAAAACCAGCGAGAGAAAGTCTCTAAGCCGTCGTACAAAAGCTATGAGTCCAAGTAAAGTACGCCTACCTCTAAGTCCGGCAAAGTCTACAAGAAGCACACCAACTGCATCTGTGAAATCTGAGAAAGATGCAGTTATTAGAAAAGTTCGAGGAGGCACGACAGATTCATCAACTGTATCGACGCCATCTGGAGTTGAACCGGAATCAGTTATAAAATTAATCGATAAGAACTTGACAGAAAAGTCAGAAGATATGTCTCTTGATTCTATTGAAAGTAAAGTACTTGCTGACTTGAAAGAAGAACGAGAGGTTGTCGAAGAAATTGAAGCTGTTTTACAAAAAGCTGAGAGAATTGAAGAGGCTAGAAAAGAAGAACGATTTGAAGGAGATGATGAAATAACAGCTGAAGCAACAGATAAAAAAGATGAAGATTTAACTGAAGAAGATATTACAGCAGAAATGGACGATGGACCAAAAAAAAGAAAAGAAAGTCAGGAACTCACGGAAGAAGATGAATACTTGATTGTCGAAAAAGAAGAAATTTATACCGAAGATTCCGTACAAAGTGGGGATGCTGAACATAAACACCATCTTGATGAGGTTGAATCAGAAAAATCTCGTATCAACGTTGAAAGTAGATCACAAGCAGATGAATTTGAACACCAAGACGAAGATAAAGATTTTGCAGAAGAAAAAAAAGATGAAGTGCCAGAAAAACATTTGGTTGAATCAACGACAGAAATAGATAGAAAAAAATCTCAAGAATTATCGTCTGAACAAAAAGAGCAGTTGAAAGAAGAAGTGGAGCAAATTGTTGCTTTGGCTATGGAGACAGTTCAAAAAATTGAGGAAAAAGATGCTCCTGTGAAAAAAGACAGTGAAGATCTTATAAAAGAGCCCCCAAGCTTAAGTCCTGAAAAATTAGATTCTCCACCAAGACCATTGAACGCAGAACAAAAGGAGCAAGCACCTGAAAAAATGGAGGAATCGCAAGAGCGAATCTCAACTTTAGAATCTGGTGCTACCACAACTGCTCCGACTTTGCCAGAGGATGAAAGAATACCGCTTGATGAAATAAAAGAAGATGTGGATGAGAAACATGTTGTAGAAGAAGTAAAAGAAATAGATGTTTCTATGAAACAGAAAGATATTCCAGAATCATTAGTCGTCACGTCAAAGCCAGAAGTAAAGGAGTTGATCGTAAAAATACCTGCTCAGCATAGTGTATTGAGGGATGTTGTAAAGACACCCGATGAAGTTGCTGATTTACCGGTTCATGAAGAAGTAGATCCAAAACTTTATCGAATGTACGAATTAGAAAAAGACAAAGACATTAAGACTGCAACGTACTTCCAAGAAGTAAAAGAGCAAGTGGCTGCTCCTGCTAAAGAGCAAAGTAGTAAAGGCGTGTTAGGTTTCTTTGGAAAGGTAGCAGATAAATTTGAGAGAGGTATTGATAAACTTACGAAAAAAGCAAGAAGAGACTCTGACAAGGATATAGAAGATAAATCTTCAAAATCAAGTTCACCAAAGGAGATAAAAGCTCATGAAAAAACGGTATTTGAAGAAGAGATTACAAAACAAAAGGTAGAAAACATAGAAAAAAAGAAAATTGGGAAATTGGAGCTAGAAGCAAGCAATGATGTAATAGAAGATACGAAAGTATGTATAGAAGACGTAGCAAAAAAATTAAAAAATGTTGAGCATAGTTTGCAAAGGCCATTGGAGCCTTTGAAAGAAAAAGCAAATGAAAAAGTTAAAGCTGATGTAGTTTCCAAGGAAGTAGTTAAGACTACTCTTACAGAAGCAGCTGAAAAGCTTGTGGATGTAACAAGAAACATCAGTGATATGGATTCTAAAGAGCCAGAAAAAGTAAAATTTATTATTCCTTCAGATGAAGACGTCGATGATGATGATGATGATGATGATGATGATGATGACTCTGATGGAATCGTCCGAAACTTTAGAGAAGCTGTACGCGATGTTGCTGAAGTGCTTGTCGGTACTGCGGGTATAGAAATTGAAAAACCCAAAGATGTAGAAAAAATTGTGAAAAAGGTTGCAGAAGTTCTTAAAGAAGACGATTTTCTGCCAAAAGATGCATTAGCATCTGGTGATGAAGAATTAGACGTTGATAAAACTCTCCATGTTAAAGGAGTCTCAGGTAAAAAAGAAGTGACTATCAATGATTTTGAAATTCAGGAACAATCTTGTATTAAAATTGTTAAAGAAGAAAATATAACTGTATTGTCACCCACTAAAGATTCAGGTAAAGAAGATTTGATGAGAATTTGTGATGACATCATGAAAAATGACGATATTATGAAGTGCGATGATGTGATGAAATCGGAAATACAAATTAAAACAGATACTTGTATTGATGTTATGGTTTCAGGCTTGGAACATGTCTGTGTGAAAGAGTTAGCGGAACACGATATTCGTGATACTAAACTTGATGAAGAAAAAATAATCATTGAATCGGAGATTATCTTTGAACAAAAGTTATCACCTGGTAAAGCAGAACTTGTAACTGTTACACCAGGTTCTACTCCAACTTCTCCTAAAGTAGCCACAGAAATAAAACTTCCCGAGCTTCCAGCAGATTATGAAAATATATTGAGTAAAGATACAAACGTGAAAACTATCATTGAAGAATTCATAATTATGAAAAAATATAAAATCACGATACAAGTTTTGGAGTATTTAGCCATTGTAAAAAATGTGCCTAAAACGAAAATCATTGACGACGTAAGAGAGATTATAAGTAAATTCAAAATTCCTCATGAATCTGCTTTTGATACGTCTGTGGATACTTATGAAACGATGATAAGAGATGATTTGGAAAAAACGTTTGATAACAATGTAGCAATGGAGGAAGAATTTGCCGGCCAATCTAATGTACAAATTTTAGATATAATATCACCAGTTGATGATACAGATAAAAGAAAATCCATACAGTTGGAAGAGAAAAAAATTATTGAAGAACTTGTAAATATATCATCTGCAAATATAACAAAAGATATACAGATGGATAAAATGTTACCTGAAAAATTAAAAGTCGTAGATGATCAAGGAAAATTTGCACAAGAGCTCGATCAAAATCTTGACATTTTTGATGAATCAGAAACGGATACAAAAGAAAAATATCTTGACGAGGCAAAAGAGAAATACTCTCAAAGTGATACACAGTTCGCAGCTTCAGATAGCATGCAACCATTTGATACAATAGATTCTGAAATAACCAAAGGGCAAGATTTATTGCAATCGGGAGATATATCACCAGCTGAAAGTGTGTTCTCAAAATCATCTAAAGATGTTGCAAGGAATGAAAAATCAAAATCTCCTAGTGTTGAAAAAGAATCAAGTACAGATAATGTATCAAAATCCCCAAGTGTCAATCGAGATATTAGTGAAAAAGATATATGTGAAAAATTAGTTTGCCTTGCAGATAGTTCAGCAATCAAAACATCTGGTAAAAAAGATGAGACACCAGAATTACCTCCTACTGACAAATCTTTCGAAAAATCTAGCTTGGAAGAAGAAACAGAAAAAAGAGACGAGTTATCAGAAAAGATAATTACCTCAGAAAATGAAATGAATCTAGCTCAATTTCAAACAGAATATGAAAAATCAAAGTCACTAAGTGCTGATAAAGAAATTGATGATTATGTGGCAAAGCAAGATGAGTTGGTTACGTTTGACACATTAGGAAGTGATGTTCATATTCTAGAAACAAAAGACAATCAATTACAATCTCAGAGTATTGAAAAAGAAACAGGTACAAAAGAGTCACCTGACAAGTTATTAAGTCTTCATGATCAAATAACTATAGATACAACAAAGTCAGTTGAAACAGCTTTTAAATCTAAATCATCCAGTCCCGATGAAGAAATTGTCGAAAAAGAAAAATCGCCTGATTCAATGAGTTATTCAGTGGGGAAGCAGGATGATAACTCAAAGTCCCCAAGTGTTGAAAGGGATAAAGTCACAAAAGAAAAATCACCGGAAGTATCAGATACTACGGGTGACAGTGCAGTTGAAAATATTACTGAAGCTTATGTTAAAGATGGATTTACATCATCAAAAAGTTCTGAAAAAATATTGGAAAAAGAAAAAACACCTGACGATGCTACTGTAGAAATAATACAACCAGACTGTGTGGATAAGTCAAAGTCCCCTAGCATAGAAAGGGATGTCACAAAAAAAGAAGAGTTGCCGGAAGTAAAAGCCAGTTTTGAAGAAGTTACTGATGATGTTATTAAGTCGGACATTAGAGATGCCAGTTCAAAATCATTGAGTGTTGAATTAGATGCCAATGAAAGAGATGAAATACTTAAAAACACAGTACAACCAGAAGTTAAAGATGATAAATCCAAATCACCAAGCGTAGAAATAGAGATAAATAAAGAAGAAAGATCACTAGAAAAAACCTTTGATGAAACCGTAGAAAATATCGAAGATAAAAAATCGAAATCTCCAAGTTTAGAAAGAGAAACACTGGAAAAAGAAAAATCACCAGAAGCATTGACTAGTTCTAAACAAACAATAGTTGAAGACATTACAATGAATATCGAGAGATATAAGTCAAAATCTCCAAGTCCCGAAAAAGAAGCCGACAAAAAAGAAAAATCACCTGTAACATCATTTACTTTGGATGACAAGCCTAATGAAAGTACCACCGAACATATTGTTACAGATATTCAATCAAAATCACCAAGCCCTCAAAAAGAATTGGAAGGACAAAGGAGAGCCTCACACGAGGTATTTGAAGATATGATAGAACCAGATATCAAAGATGATAAGTCAAGATCTCCGAGTGCAGAAAAAGAAGAAAAAGTTGGAGAATCACGCAAGACATCATGTATATCTATTCATAGTGATGATGCAATCAAACCAGATGCCCACGATAGTAGTAGTATAGCAAAAGAAATTGATGACAAATCACGTAAAATGTCAACAGTTAATTTAAAAGACACTAGTGCAGAAACTGAAGAATCCGAAATTACTGGAGTACAATCCAAACAGTATAGTCCAGAAAAGGAGGTCAAAGAGGAAAACAAAATGTCTTATGAAAAAGTCGAAGGCTTAGGAACATCTGACTTTAAAGATGATAGATCGAAGTTGACAAGTGTCGAAAAAGATGTACAGAAGGAGTTACGTAAAACATCGGTGATTTCGATAGAAGGCACCGATGCTTGTGCTGTAAAAACTGAAACTACAATCGAGAAATCTAAATCACCGAGTCCAGAAAGAGAAACAGACAAAGAATACAACACACTTGGTGCAGAAGATGATGCAGAAAAATTGGAGAAAGAGAAAAATAAATCAAAGTCACCAAGCGTTGAAAAAGAAATTAAAAAAACAGAAGAGTCCCGTAAAACTTCACTTGTATCTGTGGAAGGTATTTCCACGGGTAATGTACAGTTTGAAACCATCGAAATTAAATCGAAATCTCCAACACCCGAAAAAGAGACAAAACAAGAAGATGAAGAAAGAGACTTCACCGTTAGTGATACCAAATCCGAAATTGCAGAAGTTACATTGAAATCCCCAAGCCTCGAAAATGAGGCAGATACAACAATGTTTAATAAGGTGGATGTTAAATCGAAATCACCAAGTGAAGAAAAAGAAATCGAGAATAAAGGGTACTCACGTAAAACTTCAGCTATTTCCGTAGATAATGATTTGAAATCCGAAATTACAGAAGTTAAATCGAAGTCCCCAAGCCCTGAAAAGGAGGCAGAAAAAGAAACAAAGCTTGATGAAACACCCGATAAAAAAGATGTGAAATCGAAATCACCAAGTGAAGAGAAAGAAATCGAGAATAAAGGGTACTCACGAAAAACTTCAGTTATTTTAGTAGATGGTGATTTTAAATCTGCAATTACAGAAATTAAATCGAAATCCCCAAGCCCTGAAAAGAAGATGGAAGAAGAAGTAAAAATATCATATGAAACAAGAAGTGAAAAGGATGTTGAATCAAAGTCACCGAGTGTAGAAAAAGAAATAGAGAAAATAGAGGTAACACGTAAAACTTCAGCTATATCTGTAGAAGATGTTAGTGATTTCAAATCCGGAATTTCAGAAGTTAAATCAAAATCTCCAAGCCCTGAAAAAAAGGTAGAAGAAGTAGTGAACAAATACGATGAAACAAGGGATATAAATGATGTTAATTCGAAATCACCAAGCGTAGAAAAAGAAATTAATAAAATAAGAGAGTCACGTAAAACTTCAGCTGCTTCAGTTAATGCTAATGATACAAAATCCGAAATAACATCAGTTATATCAAAATCCCCTAGCTCCGAAAAGGACGCAGAAAAAGAAAAGAAAATAGATGGAATCACAGATATGAAAGATAACACACCTAAATCACCAATTGCAGAAAAAGAATTCGAGAAGACGGGGGAATCACGTAAGACTTCAGCTGCTTCAGTGCAAGGTATTATCATAGATGAAGGAAAATCTGAGATTGGAATTAAATCGAAATCCCCAAGTCCTGAAAAAGAGGGGGAAAAAAAAGAAATGTTAGAAAAAACGGATGATATACGAGATGTACAAGATGTACAATCAAAGTCTCCTAGTGTGGAAAAAGAAATTAGTGAGCCGGTATTATCACGTAAAACTTCAGCTACGTCTGTGGAAGGTACTCCCGTTACCGATGTAAAATCCACGCTTGCCGATAAGCCAAAGTCTCCAAGCCCTGAAAAAGAAGCAGAAAAACAAGATAAAATATTAGATGAAACGAAAGATATTGAAGATGTCAAATCGAAATCACCAAGTGTAGAAAAAGAAATTAATGAGCCGGTATTATCACGTAAAACTTCAGCTATTTCTGTGGAAGTTTTTCCCGTTGCCGATATAAAATCCACGCTTGTCGATAAGTCAAAGTCTCCAAGCCCTGAAAAAGAAGCAGAAACACAAGATAAGATATTAGATGAAACGAAAGATATTGAAAATGCCAAATCAAAATCTCCGAGTGTAGAAAAAGAAATTAGTGAGCCGGTAGTATCACGTAAAACTTCAGCTATTTCTGTCGAATCCATTCCCGTCGCCGATATAAAATCCCCGATTGTCGATAAGCCAAAGTCCCCAAGCCCTGAAATAGAATCAGAAAAACAAGAAAAAATATCAGATGAAACGAAAGATATTGAAAATGTCAAATCGAAATCACCAAGTGTAGAAAAAGAATTCGAGAAAATGGGGGAATCACGCAAGACTTCAGCTGCTTCAGTGCAAGGTATTATCATAGATGAAGGAAAATCTGAGATTGGAATTAAATCGAAATCCCCAAGCCCTGAAAAAGAGGGAAAAAAAGACGAAATGTTAGAAAAAACGGATGATATACGAAATGTACAATCAAAGTCTCCTAGTGTGGAAAAAGAAATTAGTGAGCCGGTATTATTACGTAAAACTTCAGCTATTTCTGTGGAAGGTATTCCCGTTGCCGATATAAAATCCATGCTTGTCGATAAGTCAAAGTCCCCAAGCCCTGAAAAAGAAGCAGAAAAACAAGATAAAATATTAGATGAAACGAAGGATATTGAAGATGTTAAATCAAAATCTCCAAGTGTAGAAAAAGAATTTAGTGTGCCGGTAGTATCACGCAAAACTTCAACTATTTCTGTGGGAGCTATTCCCGTCGCCGATATAAAATCCACGATTGTCGATAAGTCAAAGTCTCCAAGCCCTGAAAAAGAATCAGAAAAACAAGAAAAAATATTAGACGAGACGAAAGATATTGAAGATGTCAGATCAAAATCTCCGAGTATAGAAAAAGAAATTGATGATTCAGGTACATCACGTAAAGCTTCAGCTGTTTCTGTTGAAGGTATTACCGTCACTAATGTAAAATCCACGATTATCAAAGATAAGTCAAAGTCTCCAAGCCCCGAAAAAGAAGCAGAAAAACAGCAAAAAATATTAGATGAAACGGAAGATATTAAAGATGTCAAATCAAAATCTCCAAGTGTAGAAAAAGAAATGGATGATTCAGGTGCATCACGTAAAGCTTCAGCTGTTTCTGCTGAGAGTACTAATTTACTTGATACACATTTCGACGAAACAATAACAAAATCAAAATCTTCAAGTCCTGAAAAAGAGGAAGAAAAAGAAAAAATGTCAGATGGAATAAAAGACCTTAAAGTTATCAAATCGAAATCTCCAAGCGTGGAAAAAGAAATTGAGAAAACGATAGAGTCGCGTAAAATTTCGACAACGACTGCAAAAGGTGTTGATTTTGATAGTACGGAACCTGAAATCAAAGATAGTAAATCTAAATCTCCAAGTCCTGAAAAAATTACAACGCCAGATATCCAGGATGATGATTTGAGATCCACAAAAGTGGAAGAAGAAACCGATAATGCAAGAGAATCACGCAAATCATCGGTAATTACTGTGGAAAGCATTGATGTAAGTGCTTTACAACCTGAGATCATCAAAGTTAAATCTAAATCTTCAAGTCCAGCAAAAGAGTCAGGGAAAGAAGAAAAAATATCTGACGAAACAATAAAGCCAGATATCGAAGATATGAAATCAAAATCTCCAAGTGTTGAAAAAGAAATTGAGAAAACAAAAGAGTTACGAAAAATGTCAGCTGCATCAGTAGAGGCTGGCAGAGCAAGTCATGTTAAATCCGAAATATCAAGCGCAAAATCCAAATCACCTAGCCCAGAAGGGTTTGAAAAAACATCTGATACAAATATTGAAATCATGACAAAATCAGATATTCAAATTGATAAATCAAAGTCTCCAAGTGTCGAAAAAGAAATTAAAGATATTTTCAGGCCTGATATCGAAGACGATAAGTCAAAATCGCCAAGCGTGGAAAAAGAAATTCAAAAAACAACAGAGTCACGCAAAGCATCATCAATTTTTATGGAGGATATTAATGCAGGTGATGGAACATCAAAAATTTCAACAGTATCATCAAAGTCTCCAAGTCCTGAGGGGGAGGCAGAAACAGAAGGAAAAGTATCTGATGATACAATTAAAAACCCTATTGCATCAGATATAAAAAGTGAAGAGTTACGTAAAATGTCAGTTATTTCTGCTAAGGACATTGATCCAAGTGATAAAAAATTAGAAATTACAAAAGAAAAATCAAAATCTCCGAGTCCAGAAAAAATGTCAGATAAGGAAGAAAAAATATGTGACGATAAAATTGAAAGAACAGAAAAAAAAGATGACAAAGACCATCAATCGATAACACCAAGTGTAGAAAAAGACACCAAACACTCAGGAGAATCACGTGAAACCTCGGCAATCACTATTGAAAATATTAATGTAACTGCAATGAAATCTAAAACCATAGAAATGGGATCCAAATCTCCAAGTCCTGAAAAAGCGGTGAGAAAAGAAGAAATACTTGGTGACAAACTTGAACAAACCGTTGAACCAGACATTAAAAATCAGTCAAAATCATCAAGTGTGGAAAAAGAAATTGTAAAAACAGATATAATACCTGAAGATGCAGAAACTGAATTAGTCAAGTCAAAATCTCCAAGTGTCGAAAGAAATGTAACAAAAAGTCCTGTAGAAGAAAAAGAAGTATCACTTGAATCAGTCGGAGAGATAATTGCTTTCCAATATGATAAATCTAAATCTCCAAGCGCCGAAAAAGAAGTAGACAAAAAAGATTATTCCCCAGAAAAATCTGGCGGTGATAAAGCTCAGGCAGATCCCGATTCAACGAACGATAAATCAAAATCTCCGAGTGTTGAGAAAGAAAATATTTTAAAGGAAAAATCACCAATTTTGAATACAGAAAAAGACAGGAGAACATTCGAAATTAGTGATGAATCCAAGTCCCCAAGCGTAGAAAAAGAAAATTTACTGGAAACACTTAGTAAAGCTGAAGGAGACCCATCAAAATCCTCAAGTGTAGAAAAAGACGCTACTAAAAAAGAATTTCCTGAAAAATCAATCGACACCGAAAGTATCGTTGGAGATATAATTGAATTAGATAATAAAATTGATGATTTGGAGTCTCAAAGTATGCAAAATAAAACCAAGAAAACGGAAGACCTAAGTAAGATATCAATTCTTGAAGTAGCTGGCGGAAAATCTGATGTTCAAGATATAATAGATTTTAAAGATGACGGCCCAAAATTAGGAGGCGTTGAGAAAGAAAATGAACTCTCTAAAATACAAATGTTTTCTGAACAAAAGATGGATGTAGTTACAAATGAACCAACCGATCTTATATCAAAATCCATTATCACCCTTACCGACAATGCGGACCTCGATATATCGAAGTGTATGGGTACAGAAAAAGAAATAAGCAAAGCAGAAGTATCACATAAGGAATCACATTCAAGTGTTGAAAGAGAGCATGTCAGTGAAACATTAATTTCTTTTGACACTAACGTTGTAGAATCATATGTTGAAGGCATTGATGATGAGACTATAATGAGTTTTGACGGTCTTCAAAAGATATCAGAAAATGTAGCATCCGAGTCAAGATCATCTAGTATTTCAGAGTCCAAGCAACAAATGAGTGACACTAGTAAGAAGTATAGTGCTTCTGGAGACGTGGTGACCGAAAAAGATATTTTTGAAAAGTCAAAATCTATCAGTCCGTTCAGTGAAAAAATCGATGCAGATACTTTAATTCACGATTTTATTAGTGATCGCAGAGCTTCAGTCAGCAGTATAGAAAGTTATATTAGTGATAAAAGTAAAAATAGATCGCGATCACAAAGCTTATTGGATATGGATCATTCAGAAATTACAAGCGAGCTAACTAAAGAAATGCATTCTTTCGGTGAAAAATTCGATGATATAATAGAAGAGCAGCATTCAAAAGAAATTTTTCATCAGGAGCCTTTGAGTCCTAATACGACAAAAACAATACAAGATTGCATCATTAATGATTACATCAACAAGAAACGTATTATAACTCTTCAAGTAATTAACGAGTTATGCTCAACTTATAAAACTGACCGATACATTGTTATGAAAATCGTGAATGAAATTGTTGCTAATTTGAAAACTAACCGAGAAGCGATACTAGACTTTGAAGAAGAAGAAATTGAAGATTCTGCTCAACAAATGCTTGATGATCAAGAAAAACTTACGAATTACATAAATGATGAATTCATATCTAAAAAAAGGAAAATCAGCTCGACTATTGTAGATGAAATTGCTCATGCAAATTCAGTATCGAGGCATTTAGTTATACTAGTTATTGAAAACATAATAACTTCACATAATCTAAAAAGAGAATCAGTAGTTGACCTGGATTTCAGTACAATTTTGGATCCTTTAGAGGAGGAACTTTTTAAAAGAGAAGCTTTCAGAGAAGAATCGCACGTTGAAAGTCAATCAAAGGGAGATGCATCCCGTAACGAGTACGAAAGTGCATTTCATAAAGCATTTATTGGCGGAATGACCGAAATTAGGACTACGCACATTACAACGTTATCCGGAAAATCTACTCCCGATTCGGGGCCGCGGGATGACACTACTGCGGATTCAACTTCTGAAAATTTAAGCTCGATGACAACGACAATCACCAATGTGCCTGGAAAATGTGAAGGAATACCCGTGGAACAGTCAAATGAAAAATTATTGATGCAAACAGAGGATATACAGCATAACGTTATTCGCACTGAAAGCGTAACGATAACAAAAACTACTCAAATAACTACACAGCCTCACGAAAGTGTAGAAGTGAGAAGGGAATCGATGGAAAGCGATATCGCTGTGGGAGGAGTTCCATTGCAAGAAAGAAAATCGTCACAAACTTCTTTGGGCCATGCAGAATCAGATGGACTGAAAATCCAGTCAGATTTGGAAGGTAAGTCTACATTTGAGAAAAATATACTGTTGCAATTAACAAGTTTATCAAAAAACTCGACTTTTATTGACTTTTCAGAACAACTGGAGCAGTCCACCTCTATCATCAAAGAGCTGATAACCGACGACAAAAGTAATTCGCCAAAGTCATTCAGCACCGAAGTAGCAACCGTAGGACCAAAGGATGCTGTAACGGGAAAGTCAACGCCTGACATGTCGATGTCCCCCCTAATGCGGGATGGAAGCATAATGCAGGCGCACCTCTCCGGCCGATCGACGCCCGACAAGAGGTCATCGGACAACCGATCCAGAACAGCGACTCCGGAAGGGTTTCGCTCCGGAGACGTCATTCGCACAATAATCACGACGACGCGAACGATGAGCGGCGATGGCGAAATCATCACCACAACTCAAGAGGTGACAGAAGCAACGAACGAAAAGGGCGAGACAATTGTACTGACTGAAAAGACTGACGTCAAGGTCGACGAAAGATTGCCGGAGAGCTTTATGAGTGACATCAAGTCGATCGACACACCACGAGCACCAAGCCCGAGCTCGGACTTGGCTGAGAAGACGGCTGACCCAACGAGTCCCCGGAGCGACATGAGCAGCGGCCACAGCAGAGCGGCAACGCACGTCTGGGGCAGCAGCGAGGAACGTCAAACGTACTCCGACGAGGAGCAGTCCAGCCCGCTGTTCTCGTCCTCCCCGCATCACCCGGACCCTCGACCGCAGTCGGTCAAGGAAACTGCTTCCGACGATTTCTCGGGAGTAGTGATGACCAGTAGTTTTTACGGCGAGCTGCCGAGCGAGGCCGGCCTTTACGGCGCTTCGCTGAGGAAGAGTCCGGAAACAATGGCGGAGCAGGAGGAGTTCTCCTTCGGCAAGTTCCAGGTCGAGAAGGAGTACGCGGGTCCGCAGGTCGAGAGGGGCTCGAGTAAAAAGTACGTCGACGAGGCCGACCTAGATTTCGACAAAGCCCTCGAGGGGAGCAGCAGCGGCTTCGCGCAGGAACTTTCCAAGTCCGAGCAGGGCAAGTTGAGCGGCGCCGGTAGCGTGAGCCCCAAGCCGGCCGGCGACAAGCAGGATCCGCTGGCCGGCTGGGGGAGTCCCCTCGGGCTGCCGTCGCCAAAGGCACCGCGCAAGTTCAATCTGCGGAGCCCCGTGCAGCCCTGCAGCTCGGCCGATCTGAGTCCCGACAGTCTGAACTTTGACGCCATAAACGATTGGGGCGAGCCCATGAGGCTGCCCTCGCCGGCGCCAACGAGCAACGAGGTGTCGAACAAGGCGTCGCCGGGCACACCCAAGAGGGACACGAAGCAGGCGAGAAAGGTGCTGTCGGAGAACATGAAGAACAAAAAGCGCTCCGAGAGCCCCGTGAAGATCGACAAGCGCGCCAAGGACTCGAAGAACAAGGTGCAGCCGATATACATGGACTTGACCTACGTGTCCCACCACGGCAACTCGTTCTACACGGCCTTGGAGTTTTTCAAGAAGATCCGAGCGCGCTACTACGTTTTCAGCGGCACGGAGCCGAGCCGCGAGGTCTACGACGCCCTGCTCGAGGCGAAGAAGACCTGGGAGGACAAAGACTTGGGTAGGTGCTATTATATATTCACACTGTTTAAAAAAGTTGATGACACCAGAGTCCAATAATTAAAATTAAATTAAAATTTTCTTTGTCGACAGAGGTCACGATGATCCCCACGTACGATACCGAGTCTTTGGGCTACTGGGTCGCCGACAACGAAGAGGCCCTCGCCGCTAATCACATAGACCTCTCGCCCTCGGCGTCGCGGTGCACGATAAATCTTCAGGATCACGAAACCAGCTGCAGTGCGTATAGACTGGAATTCTAGGTTTTCGCGGTCTGTCCTGCGGTAATGATTGAGTTTAAAAATCCGCGCATTTAGGCCTAAATTTTTACCTAATACCAAATAATTAAAAAGAAAAAGAGTACGCACTTCCACTTGGACAGAAGAGAGCATCCTTTTATTCCACGCCAATTTAATCCTTTTGGCTTTAGGTAATAATAATAATAATAATAATAATAATAACTGTTATCATTCATTGCTGATACACGATTAATATTATGATTAATTGGAAATTCTTTACGCTAATACACATCATCCAAACTCCCGTCCTTGTGGTGATGGTGAATTTCAGAGTCTTTTTGTCTCTGCGTATTCTGCGTATACATATGCGTATACACACTGATGAACTGATGTATAAAACCGTCACGTATTTTACAGAGTCGATAAATAAGCCGCCCTCAAACTTTTTATTTGCATCTTATACACCTTTGTGCAGCGTGCAACTCGAATGTTTGATCGAGTTGTTACGTGAATTTGGTTTTTTCTCGCGCTTTTATAAATAACTTACACTAGAGTCCAATTTTTGCAATATATGTATCATTACTCAATGAACCAGCACAGAGATAAGATGATATTACTTAGTGGCTGATTTTTAAAATCAAACCGCGAGTGTGGTTGAACAAATATTATGTAAAGGATGGTTGGCCAATAGAACACATTTTTAAAGTACGAAATTACGAAAAAGCAGAAAAAAAGCCAAATATAACTATGCCTAATTTTTTCTTTTCTTAAATATTATGCAGTGATAGGCAAACGTGAAATTTTAAAAATGTATACTTTTGTTGTTGCCAAGAAGACGTTTTAGCATTGCATTCGATGTTGCTGTATAAATATAGAAAGCTTGAATAATGCACCTTGATTACGATTAAAGCTTTACTATTCAATACAATCCATTGTTTTCCGAAGCATATAAAACTCTGAAATATTTTATTTAAAATTCAGAGAGATAGTTGCCGTCGAAAACGACGGCTCATTACTTGTTAGCTTTCAAGCAACATTAACAAGTTTTACGTGCTATCATAACTTATGAAGAAACAATTTTGGATGTTTGCCAAATTTATTGAGATTCTGAATAAACTTTAAAAGAAAATAATTGAAAAGACAATGATAAAAGGAATTTCAAATGTATACATCCGGCCATTGATTGAAATTACGAAGAACTAAAAAATGAAAATGCACTAAGCATGAAAAAATACACAATTGTGAACTCTCGTTAACACGTCCCAAATTTAAGAGACTTGAGCATACTAATAAATATAATAATAATGAAAGGCATGATTTCCACTGTAGCGAGTAATAAATTAAACGCCAACATTGTTAATTAAGTGTTAGAAGAAAAAAATTTTATCCATCCAGAAAAGAAGGTTAACAAAAAAGTCACTGTCAGCAAAAATAGCTGATGGTAAGCTCTTTAGAGAAAGAAAGAAAAAAAAAACTAAACTCGAAAATTTGTTATCGACAAAATTCATGATTGTTTACATAAAGTGAAATGTTTAATAATAAAAAGAGACGGAAAAGTTTCAAAGAAAAAAAAACTTGGGAAGAAACATCAACTTAAAGTGATGGTATGTAATAACCATGCTCGTTTGAAAGATTGAGCTTTGAATCGAGAGAGTAGCAGCTATGAGAAATATTGTGCGGTGATAATGATGATGATAGTAGCGAGTGCCCCAAAATCAAAAGATACTCATAAACCTTAAAAATAAGCTGCTTATCTATCATTTCGAATTAAATTAAATTTCTATTTAGTTAATCGGTTATATTTATGCGTATGACTGATACGAGATTTAACGATTAATACTGCTGAAATGCAGGAGAAACTAATATTTGCAACGGTTACAAATGAAATTATCGATGGATTCAAGGCGCGTGTTTTAATTAGTTGTGAGAGAAATTTAATCAGATAGACGGGGTTGTTGATCGTTGCAATTGAGCTGAGCTGGCACCAGTTTGTTTATTGATTTGCTTGTTGTTGTTGTTTTGTAAAATTACGTACTATATTAGTATAGAGACAAAAGATGTGTGAGAATAAAATACTACGATAAATGCTTTGGCAGGTGTTAAAAGCCTATACGTATATAAGAGATTAAGGCGCTCTGATTCGACGATATGGACCTCTGTTAAGTAGGAGTTCAAGAATAACATTGATAGGCGGGAGGATGGAAAGGGGATCGGACGAAAAAAGGACACTCGCAAGAGTCTAGGAGAAAAAAAACTTTCGACGATTTGTAAAGTAAGTGACGTGATTGGATCGCAAATGAAAAAGCTTTGTGGTGGTGGCCGGCCGGTCGGCGAGCGACCATGTGCGCTGGACGCTCCTCTTATTAGTCTAAAAAGTGCGATTTGCGATTTTTACAATAGAGAGACGTTTACGGTATGACGATGATGATGGTCATGGTGATGGAAATGGTAATGGTGATAATGATGATTATGAATGATATGACAAAGACGTTAACATAATATGACAGTGACAATGATGTGTGTTTGTGGTGATGATAGTGATGACGATGGTGATGGTGACGATGACGATGATGATTATGATGATGAAGATGATGATACATACGCGATACAGAAAAGTTTAGGAGTCGAATAATGTGTGAGAAAACAAATAAAGAATTGTGATTAAATGAGTCTGACCTCAGTCGAGTTGTAGAAAACTCCAAGCTTAACAGTTATTGGTACCAGCTAATACTACCTATTATCACTTAATTATAATTTATTTTCAACCTTGCCCACGTGTCTATTTATTCTGCACTTTTGCTCCAAATTCTCGTCTTTTATCGTAATATCTCTTTTTTTTTGTCCTTGGATCCTTTTTTATTTTCTAGATTTTTGAATCATACTTTTTTATGGATTCTTCCAAATAGCATCGAGTCCTCTAAATGGCTATGCAGCTGCCTCTTTTCATTACGTATTAGCGGTTATACAACACATCCTAAATAGGTATTGCAAATACAGTACTACCCTCATTTTTTAGGACTTTCTATGTTAAATTGCAGGACTTTAGAATAAAATCATGTGCTAAAGTTACACTTTACAACAGTCCTTTCCTTAAACCACTTGCACACAACGTATACGTGTATTGATAATTAGAAATGGTAAGGCAAAGGGACCAATAACTGAAAAGCTTTTATCCTAGGTAAGTTTTTTACCAACTATTTTTCAGCTGGCCTTAGAAAAAGAACCCGTTTGCAACGACATTGTGTAACGTGTACATTATTAAATTCTTTATCCCATCTTTTCTCTCGACTATACATTTTGATAATAACAAGGTAAAGTGTGTGTACTCTAACGATACTTAATATTATTACTATAACCTATCATTTTATTTCTATTGTACAATGTGTTATTGCGAGTTTATACGTATAAGCATTATTACAAGATATTAGAATTAATGAAACGATATACTTCAATCATAGGTTTTTAAACGAACGAATATTATTTGCGATTAATAATTATATAGTATACATAGTTACAGTCATCATGATCATCATCGGTTTTCCTAATTCGCGAATATCAAGCTTTTTATAAACTATACATTTATTAGAACTTAGTGTGATGCATGAAGCTGGACGAGTATGTGCAAGGGAGATGAGAGAGTAAGAATGACGGCTAATTAATGAAGCGTTGAAAGGACGATGTGCCTAAGTTTTTTCTTACGTATTTGTTACTATTATTATTATTGTTTTTTGAATCCTAGCTAACTCGAACTGTAATCGATCAGCTAATATTTGTTATACTCATCGTAAAAAGTAATGAAAAATATAAAATCACGAATTGTATGACAAAATGACGTATTAATAATAATAGTAGAGAAAATTCGAAATCACATGTTCTTTTCATTTATTTATAATTTTATTTATGCGTGAATGAGTAAATTGTGTAGGGGGGAATAGGGAAACAATTACTTTGCAATCAATGAAACACATACGTGACAGAGTATTTAATTGAAAATGCAATTATTATATATGATTACGATACGAAATTACAAATGAGCTTTAATATGTAAAGAGAAAGAGAAAACATTTTTAAATCGTATGGTCGAAAAGGACAATGACGAAAAAAAGTACGAAATAACGGGATTGATGAAAATGAAAAAAACTAAAAAATAAAGAAAACAAAGAAAAAATATTAAAAAATAATGAAAAAAAAAAAATAATAAATAAATAGTAAGAAAGAATGTAATGATGAAAGTTGAAAAGTTTCTTACGTATAATAGAGCGAGAGGAAATGAAGTTATGAGCACCCGCACTGAGCCCTGAATATCGCGATGCAAGCCGGGGATGGGAACGCAACTCAAGAATTCATCTTATTATTATGATTATTGTTAAGTATTATACATAAGTATGAACGAGATACTATATAAATTACGGTGGCACGATCGAACTTGCTCAAAATTTAATGGCGAATTCGAACCTGCCGACAGAGGAGAGGCCCTTATTAGGGGTCTCTCTTCTACATCTTCTTTTTCAGCTTCAACCCTCTTCTGAAACATCGATTAACGATTAGCGATTGTCGTTCTGCATTTGTCATCGTTAATTGTTGTACGTCTACATCGATGATATATATATACATATATATACACAATATACGTTAATTCAAGTCATAATTAGCTTTGTTATAGAGCTCTGTGTTTTGTTTTATTCCTTGTTGCGTCCTATATTTTTTCACTCGTCGTCGTTGTCGTCGTTGAAGTTAGGATGATTATAATTTTGCGCTTAAAAATACAAACTACTCGATAAAATAAAATCGAAACTATTCGATTCGGGATTCTAGTCAGCAGTAATTTTAAGCTCGGCAGCATAATATATGCATATGTTTATTAGAGTTGTATGTGATTTCATTTACATGTATACGAATATTGTCCTATACTTATAATTGTTCGATCGCCCAAATTTCCAAAAATAAAAAATAAATCGATTGTTATGCTTATTGTGAGTCCAAAACAAAGCTAAACTACCGCTACTTTTAGTAAAAATAACAAAAAATACAACAAAAAAAATAAATAAAACAAAAAATAGAATAAATATATACACGTACATACCTATAACAGCCGAGTAAACGCTAAATTTTCATCGCCTTTAGTTCTCATTCCTCGAAGCGCACCGCCGCATCGCGTTATCGAGAATATCGAATTCTGTGGAGTGTTCATGGTGCTATGATTATTATAGAAGTAATGATGTTATGCTACATGATTAAAATAATATAAAATGTAATAAATATAAACTACATCTTAGTCCTAGCGGCTTGCTCTTTTGTCTATTCCTCTAATCATCAGTCCTTATTTATTCCCTTGACGGTCCTTTTCAATACCTTTAACTTTGATCGATATTTACGCAAATCGTTCATTTTAATAATGTATTTGTCTCATTGTAACACCTACACGTACTTTGATTGCATTAACATTTTGGTAAATACATTCAACGAATAACACGTAAAAAAATTAGTGAAAACAAATTCGTAATCAGAATTTTATTCAATTATAATAAAATACATAATAATACTACTAACGGCTAGATCACAAAATTTAAATAATCCGTATATTGTTTTATATGTATGAGTTAATTATTGTACAGATATTATGGCCTTGGTAGCCGACGATTCAGCTAGTTTTGCGCAATTTTCACGCTACTTCTATCATTGTCGAAATTGATTAAAGCTTACTCCTTCAGCTGTGCCAAAGATCTGTGAAAGACGAGCATCTCGAATTTTTACGCAAGCCTTGCTCATATATTTATGACGGATCAGCTCGGATTAGAGTGCCCGTTCATTTCCGAGATATAAGAGAATTTCGAGAAAATTTGCAAAAAAACCAAATACCCAAGCAAAAATAATCTTTGTGAATAACTAACGAAAAAGTGATGATAAGAAATAATAAAGTTCAGATTTGAGACTGCGTGTAAAATTTAATGACTGTTTTATTGGTTATTATTATTATTTTTTTTAAATTTTAGTCGTAAATGACATCTCAGAAATTAAAAAAAAATTCTAACCATCTGAAACTTGTATTCAATGATGTTTTTTGTTTGTCATTAATTATTATCTAATTTTTGTGTTTTCCTGTTTCTGTAAAGAGTTAAAATTATTTCAACTACATTTATTGGTTTTATTAATTACATTACATACCAGATAAATAAAAAAAATAAAATAAAAAATAATAAGTGTTACTATAGTCTCAAATCTGGACTTTATAATTTGTGATTATTACTTTTTATTAGTTACCTATTTTTATAAATAATCATAAATAACTAAACGAATTTTTTCTGCTTGGGAAACAAAAATATTCATTAACCATAGCATGTTTTAGGGCTATTTCGGTCTACGAATTTCACAAGCACTGTGCGTGAGGAGCAGAAAAACGCTGCGATTCTTTCGTATTATGGTTGCGCGCAAGACCGTTCTACCATGCAGGGTTGATTTAATTTGCTAATAATCCAACGCCCATCGGCGTTTCGTCCTAAAAAAAGTCCTTCTACACTAAACTTGATAAAACCGTAAGGTGTCTCCTCACGACGTATTTACAAAAACCATTCCAACGGTTCGCATGGAATTTTTCACGAAATGCAAATATATAACGCAACATCGACGTGGAATGCATATTATGTAAGAAAAAAGAAAGACAAACCCTGCGCGTTTCGTTGGCACGTGTATTCAATTAGATTCGCGATACAGCCCTTCGATGATATATGTATATAATACTGACACGCCTAGAACCTCATGTCGTCGGGCATCTTGACGAAGTAGGCGACCTTGTCCTCGGCCACGCGGTAGTTGTGTATCCAGCGCGAGCCCTTGCGCAGGCTCTTGTCGATCCCGTCCTTCCACACCCCCGCTGGCAGGTAAACCTCCCGCTGCCTGCTGCCCGAGTGCAGGATCGGCGCGACTATGAGCTCCTCCCCCACCGAGAACTCGTCGACCACCAGATGGCAGGCCGGATCCGCCGGGTCCAACATCCACAGCGGCCTGATGATCGGCAGGCCCGTGTCCAGGGTCACGTTGGCGTACTTCTTCAGCAGGGGCGTGACCGTCTTCTGGCGCAGCGTCGTCAAGCTCTTGGCTATCTCGAGTACGCTCTCGTCCGCGTACTTGCTCGGCAGATGGGTGAACCGGATGACCGGCAGAAAGGTAGCCAGCTGCAGCCACCGGACATAAAGCTCCCTGTCCGGCAGGCTCAGCTGCTCGTCCTCGGGCACCGCGTCCCCGTCCGTATCCCCCGCTGCTCCGGACAGCTGCTGCGAACCACCCGCGCTGCTGTCTGGCAGCAGACCGAGATCCCCACCCACCGCCCCCGGCATGACGAACGGATAACCGGCGACCCCGTAGCTCAGCACAGTCGGTATGACCGTCTTGATGGCCTTCCAGGAACTCGAGAACGGCGGCAGGCTGACGAAGACCGGCGCCCGGGGCCGCGCGATCGCCCCCGAGACCCCGACCAGCGGCACCGAGGCACCCAGCAGCGCCTCCACCAGCTGGCTCTTGTAATGATCGGGATTAGCCAGGGGACGCTCGCAACGATAGTGGTGGGGCATGTCGTGGGCCGTGCCCAGATCGAGGTAGAACGCGTCCACGTGGTAGCGCTCGGCGAGGGCCTCCAGTCGGGCGCGCAGCCAGGCCAGGCTCCGGTCGTTGGTCACGTCGAGGACCCCGGCCACGCTGCCAGCGCCGCGGTAGCGCGTCAGGGCGGGAATGCGGGGATCGCTGCCGCGCTCGCCCACCAGCAGGCCCGCGGCCACGGCCTCCCGGAAGTTGGCCGACTCGGTCGAGATGAACGGCTGGAGGCTGAAGACGATACGAAAGCCCCGGCGGTGCATCACGTCTATCGTTTCGCGCATCGTGCGAAAACGCTCCTCGTCCAGGACAAAGTCCCCGGCGCTCGGCTGCCACTGCTCGCTCAGGAGAACGTGGCCCTGGCGCAGGAAGCCCAGGGCTATGACGTCCTCGGTGTAGTTGTAGACGTCGGCCTCGCTGGTCGGGGATATCTGCCAGACGGGTTCGGTCAGTAGGGCGTGCACGGCGGCGAGATCGTCCGGCTTGAGGCCGTCCCAGAGAAATTTCTCGGCCATCGAGGCGTGCAGGCTGCGCATGTTGTCAGCCGCGCATATCGTGTAGTTCAGCTGGGGCAGCTCGGTACGGTGGTTTATGTACGCGAAGCCGTCGTGCCTCGCGCTCAGGCACAGCTCCACGTCCTCGTTGTTCTGGGGTGCAGGGTACTGTGGCCGCTGCTGCTGCTGCTGCTGCTGCTGCTGACGGTCGCGTTGGCGCCTGGCACCACTGCCGATGGATACGTAGAGAGGCGTCTCGGGATCGACGCTTATGGTGGTGCCCTTGGAGTTGAGAAAGTAGCGCTTGAGAACGTTGCCGAAGGCGTGCCGGCGCACGTCGCCGGTTATGAAAGGGGCCGCTGGCTCGAGGTGGCCCTGCTCGAGGGGATAGGCGAGGCCGCGTATCTGGCCGGCGCCGTACCAGTGGCCGCGTCTCGGGGACCAGTCGAAGCAGTCGCGGGGCTCGAGACCGTCACCGAGAGACTGCCAGATCACGTGGTAGCAGTTGGCGGCCGCGCGCCGCGTGTGCCCGAGATAGAGGCGCGAGTGACCGAGCCACTCGAGACAGTACTTGCCGGGACGCTGGTGCTCGGCCAGACAGGCGAAGACGCCCGTTCCGCTGGGGATGTCGACGCCCAGGCGGGCCGAGAGGATCTCCAAGCCGAGGCTGTTGTACACGTGCATCAGTCGCTCGTTCTTGTTGAACCTGTTTTTTTTTTTTTTGTAGAGTTTTATGTCGTAGTCGGGTGGGATTAGGGACGATTAACAAAAAGATACTCCGGCGCGTACGACGCTGAACTTGTCGAAG